>CAJHNH020000012.1:235000-297500 GCA_905116865.2 Candidula unifasciata
GTTGTTCCATAATTTGCATGTGACTTAGACTCTTAATTTTGTAATGTGTATACATGCAACAAGATTTTTTTTGAAATATATATTATATGATTTATATATAAAATAATGTAACTTTTAAGGCTCATGTTTAATTATGTCAATGTTGTTTGCTTGGATTAAATGCTCTTAGATGTTTATTTTGAAACAGTGGTATAAGTTCAATTTGCAGCTGAAGGGGATTGTTCCTCCAGATATCATATGGTCATGGCTTCATTTCTGGTGGTGTGCAGTGCTAGAACCTTTTTTTAATATTTGTTGTTGTAGCAAAAAGGCACTACCTCTGGTGTTTTAGATATTAACGTAAGTTACCGTTACCTTTAGGATAGAAGCAAGGGATAAATGGAACTGGATATCCCACCACATAATGTACATGTGAAACCATATGCTTGACGCCCTTTTAGCATCATGTCACCATGGATTGACACAATTCTGTACATTTAATGAAATTATATACTTTTTGCAAGGTTTATGAATCATATACCAGTGATCTAATTACAGAATGTTCACTCTCCAGGTGTACAGTTATGTGTTTATATTATGGTGTCTCTATTATATCCAGTGTGTACCAGAATTTTAAAAAAAAAAAAAATTCAGAGTAAGAAGGAAAATGGGTTGCCTAAGCAGCAGTCCCAGAGTATACTGGCCCAATTGGGGGGGGGGGGGGGGGGGGGTGTGTGCTAATTATTTCTGAGGAACACTAATGTTTCACAATACTATGTTATCACAGTCAAAGTTCTGCACATTTGGTATTCTAATACATGCTCAGTCCTCCATTGCTTCATTCAGCCCTATCTAGTCTTTGATTCACACACACACAAACACACACACACACACGTCACCAAACACACACACACATGTATACACACACACACACAGCTGACCATACCGCTTGAGGTCTTACAACATAATCCTCTAGTGTATTTTTCTCTGACTGTATTTCTCTTCTTACCATACAAGCATATCAGGTGTTTACTCTCACATAATTCCCATGTTTCTCACCTTTCTGACGCACCTGATACAACCTGTAGCCTCACTTTCATCTAATATAGTCGTGTCCTTCGGTGTGTCTGGGTTCTTGTGTCTGTCCTACCATTTGTCTGTGCAAAGTGGGGTTTCCTGTGACCTTTAATGGTAGTCCCTAGAACTAACTCATGATAAATTTAAAAAACTGTAAGGAGATTTTGATGCAATTAATGGGATGATTTGTGGGGATTATCGATTGAGCTACAGAGTTCTGCCTGGTGCAACACTCTGAGCAGGCAGCCAGCCATTTTATGGAGAAAGACTTAGGCATACAGGAGAAAAGCCAGTGCAATGAAATCGATTCTCTTGACTTTCAGCTTTAGATCTTTAATATATATATATATATATATATATATATATATATATATATATATATATATATATATATATATATATATATATATATATATATATATATATAAATATATATATATACCAACTGGAATATTATCATCACATTCAACATCTGTTTAGTTTACGGAATACAAAACTAGCCTGCTTCACTGACAATACAGTTTAGCTAGCGAGGAAAGAGTTCCTTTAACAGTTATATAAAACTCATTTTAGATTAGACTCATCTCTCACTTCGTCCAGAGCCCACATGAAACTTGTCTATCTCATTGCTCGGACGCCAACACAACCTCTCCTTAGACTCATCTCTCACTTCGTCCAGAGCCCACATGAAACTTGTCTATCTCATTGCTCAGACGCCAACACAACCTCTCCTTAGACTCATCTCTCACTTCGTCCAGAGCCCACATGAAACTTGTCTATCTCATTGCTCAGACGCCAACACAACCTCTGCTTAGTCTCATCTTTCACTTCGTCCAGAGCCCACATGAAACTTGTCTATCTCATTGCTCAGACGCCAACACAACCTCTCCTTAGACTCATCTCTCACTTTGTCCAGAGCCCACATGAAACTTGTCTATCTCATTGATCAGACTCCAACACATCTCCTTAGACTCATCTCTCACTTGGTCCAGAGCTCACATGAAACTTGTCTATCTCATTGCTCAGACGCCAACGCAACATCTCCTTATACTCGTTTCTCACTCTTTGTCCAGAGCCTACATGAAACTTGTCTGTCTCATTGCTCAGACGCCAACACAACCTCTCCTTAGACTTGTCTCTCATTTCTTCCAGAGCCCACATGAAACTTGTCTATCTCATTGCTCAGACGCCAACACAACCTCTCCTTAGACTCATCTCTCAATTCGTCCAGAGCCCACATGAAACTTGTCTATCTCATTGATCAGACTCCAACACATCTCCTTAGACTCATCTCTCACTTGGTCCAGAGCCCACATGAAACTTGTCTATCTCATTGCTCAGACGCGAACGCAACATCTCCTTATACTCGTTTCTCACTCTTTGTCCAGAGCCTACATGAAACTTGTCTATCTCATTGCTCAGACGCCAACACAACATCTCCTTAGACTTGTTTCTCACTTCGTCCAGAGCCCACATGAAACTTGTCTATCTCATTGCTCAGACGCCAACACAACCTCTCCTTAGACTCATCTCTCAATTCGTCCAGAGCCCACATGAAACTTGTCTATCTCATTGCTTGTACGTTAACACAGCATCTCTTTAGACTAACCTCTCTTGACTGTCTAGAACTGGTTCTTTCGCTCCACAGGAGAGTTTCTATATCTGTCCATGTCTGCATCTCATGGCCACAATGACTTTCTGTCACTTGCAGAAACTCCCCCAGGTGGTCTTGACGTATGGTGTCCGCCTCGAGTGCTAGAGGTTACGGGTTCAATCCCCGGTAAGGGCTGGTATTTTTTCACATGGACTTTTACTTCTAGTAATTCCCCCTGGGCTCTGGGTGGTGAGATCGGACGCCCGTGTGTATTGCTGCGCACGTAAAAAAAATTACTTGGCAGTTGGAAATCGAAAAACGTAGCCTAACAGCGCTGCCTGGGCAAAATTTAGAGTTAAAAATCTGCCCGAAGTATTTCAGGATCCTCGCCGGTGCTACAGAGCATGTGCACTGTGCTGAGCTTCTTCGGACTCGAGTTAGAAGAAGAACAGAGTACTTATGGGTTACTATCCATGTGCCATGATGTTGATCCGTTGTTCAAACCTCATGATTTGATTTGATTCAAGAACAGACATCACAGCACCAGGGGCATTCCCATAAGCACTCCGTCCCCATCTTCAGCAGCCAGCAAAGAGTTCTGATACTAATGATGCCAGTAGCTTTCTGATTAAACGTTGGTCTTACCTTTCCTCTGAGCCTCGAGCATTTGCCAGAACCTCTCGTCACTCCCCCCTGCATCATCTCACCAGACTGTGGTGATCCATCTGCTCCGTCGTACTGTACACGCTCTCCCACAAGGCACTAACCATGTCTGCCTTATAATGCACCAGTATTCCACCGGTGAAAAAATCCAGACAATACTCCTCACCCATGTTCAAACCTCAACCTCAAACTCCTCCAGGTGCGGTCGACCTTCACTTTAGACTGCATCATATTAAACAGATAGAAAAAACACAGCGCAAGGGACTCAAGAGAACCCAACTGATTAGGAAGTTAGCTGGAACAGACTGGGGAGCAAACCTCGGTGTCCTCAAGAGGTACTATACAGGCTATGTGGGGCCAACACTAGAATATGGAATATCTGCTTGGGGCACAGCAGCTAAATCAAATTTTCAGAAAGTCTCAAAGATCCAAAACCATGCTCTCCGTATTATGACAGTGACAATGCGCTTCACGCCCATATCAGACATGGAAACAATTACTGGTCTCCATGCTCTGGAAGATAGAAGAGACACAAAGCTCCTCACCCAGCTCTCCAAATACCACCACTTTAAAGAAACAACCCATGCACAGCCGACTGCAGAAACCCCAGAAGGCTAGACTAAAGAGAAACTGTGTTATTAAGAGCGCTAATGCCAAGCTCGCTGTCCTTAAACTCCCTCCCATAATACCAAATGTCCCACCGAAACCTTACAACGACTGCCTCCCTTGGTTTAGGGATAGCCTGCCAACAGTCAGAACCACTGTAACAGGGATCTCCTCCAAATCATCAATGAGCAGCACTGATATGAAATCAACTACAGTAGGATGAATAGACTTAATCCACACCAGAGTTGGATTCGAGTGTATACAGACGATTCAGCCAAGAGAGCAATAAGAGATGGGAAGGAGGTATATACATAGAATGCCCAAATGGTTTAAAAATCAACCAGGCTGTACCAACAGGTTCATATTCCTCCAATTATAGAGCAGAGGCAGAATCAATTCTGGCGGCATGTTCTTTCCTGAATGGACAGCAGCACAACATATATAGCAGAGCGGTCTTTCTGGCTGATGCTATGTTAGTTCTACAAGCAATTGTTAACACAAAAGACACTCAGTTTTTAGACTTGACGCAACAGCTGATTCCCTTAGGCACTTCAGTAGAACAATCTGTGTTGCAATGGATTCCAGGTCACTGTGGCTTGGAAGGCAATGAAATAGCGGACAGATTGGCCAGAAGCGGCAGTGACATGGTACAACCAAATAGCGACTCAACTCACCAAGAGACGAAAACATTAATACGATCTAGTATCCAAGAAAGGTGGCTGGATACCCACACCAGATTTTCTCCCCAAGACTCGCTTCATCGCCTCTCTATAGAGGGTCAGTGTATTATATTCAGACTAAGGACTGGGCACAACAGACTTCGTCAACATATGTTCACATTTTTCGGTGTAGGAAACACGGAGACGTGTCCTTGCAGCATGGCACCCGAAAATGCTAAGCATGTGCTACAACACCGTCAACTGTATGCTGACATCGGAGCGCTTCTAATACAGGCTGTAGTTTCAAGGTCACATATTGTAAATTAAATCTTCTAGCAGACCCCGCCCCCCCCCCCACTCCCCCCCCCCTCTGCTTCCCTACTAACAGGCTGCATGCTAAATTTCAAGAATTTACACTGAAAGGTCAATGAGTTACCTATTTTTAACCAGCTCGGACTCTTACGAGACATGCCTGGCCCAAACTAGAAGGAACGGATCCGGATACACAGTAGAGGACACATCATCATCATCATTTGCCCTGCCAACTAGAACAACTCTCTTGATATCCCTCCATGCCATCGTTTTAGCCCATCCAGCATAATCTCTTGGTCTGCCTCTACTCCTTTTCCCACTGATCTTTCCAGTTGTCACGATGTTCTCCAATGTTTCTCTTCTCATTATGTTGCCAAAGAACAGTGTTTGTCTTTTTCTTATTGTTATATATAGAGATCTACCAAGATTATTTTCAGTGAAAAGCCAAGATTAGTTTATAGCTTAAAGACATCATACTTGTCAGAAGCCGACTTCCGCCGATCCACACAGCACTTCCTTTCGGTACTACTTAATGCTCACGTAGCACATGCAAGACATGTCCTTTCGTTGTCCAGACTTCTACGGTCAGTTTCCCTAATGGTTCTTTCCAAATTAGGGAATCTCTTACTTACGAATCCCGCAACGTAATTTATGCAATAATCTCCAATCGATGCAGCAAGGCATACATTGGGGAAACTGGTAGAAAGCTAGATGGTCGTTTCCAGAAACACCTCTCCGATTTTGATAAGAAGACACTTAAACCAATTCCTCTCCATTTTAACAGCTTTGACCACAGAGGTAAATATGATATTTCTGTCACAACATTAAAATCTTGCTCTGGCGATCATACTACGCGCCTCGCTTTGGAAAATCGCCTTATTCACAGCCTTGGCGTTCTTAGTCCAGGTTGTATCAATATCCAACATACCTTCATCTAAACAGTTTTTACTCTTTTCACATTTTAAATGTTAATTATTTTCTCTTCTTTTCTTTTGTTTCATATTATTACTTTATTCTATCGCTTATCAAAATCATGTATGTATCATTAACATTTGTATTTCTGTTATTCCCACTACTATATTACATATTAAAAATTTTACTTTTTTTTTGGGTGCGACTATATGTTTTTAGCCATCGTTTTTTTTTTAAATTTTATTTTCATTTATTCCACATCATCATCAGCAGGTGCCTTGCCGACTGGCGTGGGCGATCATGCCTCTCCATAATCTACGATCTCCTATAGCGTGTATTATTACACATCACATTTAAAAAAAAAAAAAACGTCGCTCACGTCACCCCTTAGAGATCTGTATACTCTCCTCTCCTCGTTGTTATTTTTGTGTAGTTTGGCAAAGGCTGCCCGGCCGAAACGTTACGTTATTTGTGCTGTTTTGTGCACAGTTTTCTGCTTCCCCATTTTGTTGAGCTTTTCAGTCAAATTTCTCTGGAATTCTATGAGACTGTAGAATTGTTGGAAATGCCGACTTTCGTGATTGACTGCTCGCTTCAAAAAATAAATAAGAATTGAATGTGCCGCCTTCTCAATGAAGGTTGACTACAGCGTAACCACTGCTGTCTTTTGGAAATATTGCGTGGTGAGACCCTTGTCTCTTCCACATACTCTCGTACCATTGTCTTAAAACCACTAGAACGATATACGTTTTACCGTCCACCCCAGTACTCGAAGATTATGAAATTGTCAACAGTATTCGCCTATTTCTAAGCCAAATATAGTGAAATGCAATTCTGGAGGTAAACGTTATGTTGGAACATATGAGGGCTTCCGTACGCATTTAACGTTGCGTGTGCGAGCTTAAAGATTTAGTAAGATTGACATGTTTTTCAATGGTTTTCCAAATAGGACAGCGAATGACATTTTGTTTGATTTCAACTGGCACGGAAACGGAGCATTTATGGATGTCCCATCTTCAGTTAGAATCTTAATCAGCCAACCAACCAACAAGTCAACTAATTAACTAACTAACTAGCTAACTTTCTTCTTCTTTCGTTCGCTGGAAATTTATTTTTACAATTCTGTCTCTAGTATGAACTTCAACTAACTAACAAACTGGCTAACTAACCAACCAACTAGCTAACTAGTACTACTGTTAGGAACTGGACAGCCAGCGGCATTTGATTTGGCCCACCGGAACATCAAAATCTGGCTATGCTGTCATGGCTGCTGTGATACGAATTTGTCGAGGAGTTGGAGTTCACAATCACAGAGCACTTCTTTATCAGTTTCATTCCCGACATTATTCAGCAATGTCGACATTTCTTATAGAAGATCCAAAATATGCCTGGCTGAAAGATCTAGGCCTTTCCACGAAAAATAACGGCGTTTATCATGGGAGATGGGGCGGTTCAGGAGAGGTTTACCAACTTTTCTTTTTTAAGAAAAACAACACGACACGTTGTTATGCTGTTTCAATAAAACAATAATAATAACAGGGGGACTGCGTGGTCCCGAGGTATGGTGTCCGCCTTGAGTGCTGGAGGTCCCAGTTTCAAGCCCTTTTGAAGAATGGGATTTTTTTTTCATAAGTGGATCACTAGTAATTTTGGCAAATCTTCCGAAAAACGGTCCCAAATTATCGAGGCGGAAAATATAAACTAACAGGCCCCCAGTCACGTGTCGATTGCGTACTTCCGGGGACTATACAGGCGGAAGTGCACAATTTAAGTCGCCGGAAGTGTGCAATTGACACGTGACTGGTATATTTTATGCCTTGATAATTTGGGACCCTTATTCGTAAGATAGCCATAATTTTACCTGGTCTCTGGGTAAAAAAATCATATCCTCTGAATAACGGTCCCATATTATAGAGGCTGAAAATATACCCTAACAGGGCCTAGTCACGTGTCAGTTGGGCACTTCCGGGGTCTATACCGCCGAGAGAATCCCCCATGCCGCTCACTCGGCGTGGATTGGGGCTAAACTAGATGGCTAGGACTCACGAGCAAATTAAATAAAGAAAGCTGCAGGAGATGCGGTAGCTGCTGCTCGTGAATCCCAGCCATCTAGTTTAGCCCCAATCCATGTCGCTCACGCGGTGTGGGGGATACTCTCGGCATTGCCGGAAGTGCGCAATTTAAGGCGACGGATGAGCGCAGTTGACACATGACTGAGGCCCTGTTAGGGTATATTTTCGGCCTAGATAATTTGGGGCCGTTATTCGGAGGATAGCCAGATCATACGCCCATGTGTATTCTTGTGCATGTAAATAAATCCCTTGGCAGTTGGAAATAATAGCCTAATGGTGCTGCCCGGGCAAAATTTGGAGTTGAAAATATACCCAAAGCATTTCAGGATCCTTGCAGGCGCAACAGAGTTCGTACACTGCACTGAGATTCTTCAGACTCAGGCTTGAGTTAGAAGTAAAACGGAGCACTTTGTTTTTTTTTTTCTTCAAAAGCAAAACAGGTACACATTCTGAAAACCGTGTTAAACTGCATACAAGCCATATCAGAGAACGTGACAGTCATGTAACAAGACAGCTAAAACAGTTACATTTCTATCTTTAGTTAGGTGGTCTGCAAATAACATGGCTATCTTCGGAATAACGGTCCCAAATTATCGCGGCAGAAAATATACCCTAACAGGGCCTCCGTCACATGTCAATTGTGCACTTCCGGGGACTTAAATTTCGCTGGGATTCACGAGTAGCAGCTACCGCATCTCCTGCAGCTTCCTTTATTTAATTTGCTCGTGAGTCCTAGCCATCTGGTTTAGCCCCAATCCACGCCGAGTGAGCGGTGTAGGGGATACTCTCGAAGTGCGCAATTGACACGTGACTGAGGCCCTGTTAGGGTATATTTTCTGCCTCGATAATTTGGAACCGTTATTCGGAAGATAGCCAAAAACATATCTTCCATTTTGTTGGGCTGTGGGTGTAAAAAGGTTGAGGAGCACTGATCTAGACCTTGAGGCTAGTTCTCTTACTTACCATTTCTTTCCTTTTAGTTGCAAGAACTTTGCTGACAATCTGTTCCAGTCGCTATGAGGCTGGATTCCCTAACAATCGTCATCATCAAGTGCCTTGCCAGCTGGTGTTGGCGTTCATGCATCTTCATAGATCTCAGTCTTTGGTGTTCTGGATCAATTCCACTAATGATATTCCTCCATGCCACTGTCTTAAGCCATCCACCATCATTTCTCTTGTTCTGCCTCTTCTACCAGTGATCTTTCCAGTCATCACAATATTTTTTAGTGCTCCTTTTCTCATCACATGACCAAAGAAGCATATAACTTTGTCTCCTTTTCATTGTTATATTTAATATTCTGCTTTCAAAAGCCATTTCCAGGTAGTCATCGTTATTCCGGCAGTTTGAGGTATTCGCACATTATTCTCAAGAACCACATCTCAGTTGCCTCTAAACTGTCTTAATTTATTTGCTCTCATTCCAAGATTCACTGCTGTACAACAGCACATGCTCGATATAACATTTCACTACTTATTTTCTAATGCTTAATGAGAGTGATTTATTATGTAAGATACTTTTCATCTTCTGAAATGCTGCCTTTGCCTGGTCAATTCTGCTCTTAATAATCTGTCACACATCAATCATCTGATGTTATGGTTGTTCCCAAATACTTGAATTTATTGACTCAGTTAAGCACTTTCCCTTCTATTAGTACATCATATCATCATCGTCAAATGCCTTACTTCCCTGTGTGGGTTCCGGGCCCCCATTTTTAAGGGGTGGTGGGAGGATTAGACCCACTGCCTCCTCAAAAAGCATGTCATACAAGGTGACTATTTAAGGGAGTTTCCTAAAAAGTCGGAGTGCATCTGCCGGAGCTGCTTACAGATAAACCAGATCTGTAAAATGGATGTGCACGCAAGTTCTGGAGCAAGACCAAAGTCCAGAAGTAAATAGATATGACCAGAACCTGCTGCTATCCTCTGAATAACGGCCACATTTTATGGCGGCCAAAAACACACCCTGACAGGGCCTCAGTCACATATAAATTGCAGACTTCCGGGGACTTATATTTGCAGACCGGCGACTATACCGCCACCGCCTAGAGTATCTACCGCGGAGCGGGGCTAAACTAGATGGCTGAGACTCACGAGCAGCAGCTTCTGCATCTTCTGGAGCTTTGCTTGTGAGTCCCAGCAATCTAGTTTAGTGTAGCGTAGCGGTGCGGGAGATACTCTCGACAGTGGCAGTATAGTCGACGGAAGTCCGCAAACACATGTGACTTAGGCTCTATTTTTGGCTGCCATAATATTTGGCCGTTATTCGGAGGCTAGCCGAACTTGCTAACATTTAATGATTCATGTGCATCTTCAGCGATACAGTGGTAATCTTGTGCATAATCACTGACACTGTATAATCAGTGCTTCATTTACTCTTCAGGTTGTGACGTCTGTATGTCCTGCCAACAACAAGCCAATAGCTCAGGTTACTACAGTAAGTGTCATACTGCAGTACATTTCATTCTGGTTTTATTTTTATAACAGTAAGTTTCATAATGAACTAAATTTCATACTGCAGTAAGTTTTATACTGCAGTAAATTTCATAATGCAATAAGTGTCATACATGTATGCCAACATTCAGATTCTGCCATGTTGGTCCAGGGTGCTAGTTGTTTTATTCCATTTTTAAAACTGACCACATATTAAAAGTAAAATATTACTAGTTATAAATAAGTGAGAAGTTGTAAGTTCAGAAGTAGAAATAATGAGCATGTTTAACCTATATACAACATGGAATGCACAAATTTTAATCATTGATCCCTATAAATACCATGGACAGAGAAGAGAAGAAATACTAACATTTTAAAAGATTTGAACATCAAGGAAGATTGGCTGATAAACAGCATCTTGTCTCGAAAGATGAAATATTTTGGTCATATCAGGAGCCACGGCTGATTAGAAAACAAATAATTGCAAAAAACATGGTACAAGGAAGGAGGGGCAGGGGCTGACCAACATGGAGGTGGGTACAGGGTATGTATATGCAAGTGCACAAGGCGGGAGAGCTGGTGAGAGACCGAGTTTCTTTCAGGCAGACCATGATGAGAGCGACGTTCTGCAAAAGACCTGCTGCATGATGATATAAAAAATACAAATGACTCGCTAGGCACACATCGTAGATCACATCCCTACAGAGGACTTCAGGTTACTTTGTAAACATAGAGATGCCCCAGTTATAATTGTTATACAGTTAAACAGGGTTTCTGGGATTTTCTCCTGTGTGATTCTCATCCAGGAGGTGTTAATCCTACTGTCAGCAATCTTGGAGCAGAACAATGACTGAACAAGACATGAACATGTAAACACTGCCTCCTCTCCTCAACACATGGATATTAAGGCAAGAAAAAACCACCACAGTATATTCCTAAGTAATTACGAGTGAAAGCAGATCATAGAAACTCCAACACAAGGATTAATATATGTGGAGAGACAAAAACGGATATGTCGTCTTTCAAGGCACATGATGATGATGATATATACGCCTTACATTAGACATACAGAAAACAAAGGGAGAGAGAGATACCTACATGGCGAGCTGATATACTGTGTATCAATGCAACTGAAATCTAAATGTTATACAAAGTCAACAGTAAAATGTAACTTGTTGAACTCTATTATATTTTGCCCTGATAAAAATAACAGGAGTTTAACTGAAAATCTTATGGTTATCATTATTTTTTAAATGACAAAACTAAATAATTTTATAATAAGATGCATGTGGCCTTAATTCCATGTATATATTTAAATAACTTTTTCCATTCGCAACCTGTTGCCATCCTTTTATAGACTAAATTTGACTCGACCACTACTGGACTGATTATCTCAGATTTGTACTCACTGGCTCTGTCTTCTATCTCCCACCGAAATGTTTCTGAGTTGTGACTGTTTTCCTCACCTTTACAGGGTACCCCAGCTGATTATGAAGCAGCTATCCAGGCCTCAAGAGCTGCATGGGAGACATGGGCAGATGTAAGTTGTTTCCTTCAACATTTTTGTTTTGATATTGTCATTTTGTCAGGGTCAGTTTCTTTTGCAAAGGATTCATTGCACATGACTGTGTCCATAAGCACTCCGGTCTCTTCCTATATATCACATTCAGTCTCAGCACAATGCATGAACTCCGTGTCACCAGCAGTGATCCAGTTGTGTGTTTACAAGAAAGACACATGCTTTAACTGAATTACTGAATTAAGAATTGACATCCCAGAACACTGGGCAGACCTGTTGATGCTCAGTCTCCTGTAACAAATGTTCTGAGGTGTAGATGCTGTTTCCATAGAACACATGTTGTGCTCTTTCTCTCATGCCTCCCTGCTTACCAGATCCATTCCATTTGTACACGTTATTTCTTCTAACCTTGTATCTTCTATTAACATTCATTCTGAATTGGTCTTCAGAATGTCTCATTTGTTCAGTACAAGTGTTCCCGTAGCTATCACTTTTGTAGCCAGAAAATTTGCTCTTTCATTTCCATGCACTCCTGCCTGTTATGGACAGCATAACCACATAAGTCCCTGTGCTGGAATATAATGTAGTTCCATAGCATGCTTTAAATATTCGTTGAGTGTCAGTATCTGTTATCAATTTTGAATTTGTAGATGTTCTCAGTCCTCCTTTCGAACAGCATAAAGGGAATAGAATATTTAATATTGTCTGTCCAAAAGCACAGTGAAGATGAAAATCTGTTCTTGAATAACGAAAACGAAAATAATGTCCACAGATAAACCTGGCTCTCACCCAGAAATAACAATAAATGATGAAGAAATTGAAAATGTCACAAACTTTGAATATCTAGGCTCTATAATAAACAGCAATGGAGACTGTTGGACATAAATTAAAAGGAGGATGGCCATAGCAATGCAAAGATTGAACAGTCTTAAAAGTTTATGGTTAAGCACCAGCAAGTAGATACAAATTAGAATTTTGAGAGCATGCATCTTCCCTGTGGCTACATACGAATGTGAGTCGTGGACTATATCTCAGTCCTTAAGAAAGAGAATAGGGGTTTTTGATCTGAAATGCTATAGAAAGATTCTCAGAGTATCTTGGACAAAGAAGAGGAGAAATATTGACATCTTAAAAGATCTGAACATCAAGGAAGATTGGCTAATAAACAGCATCATTTCTCAGAAGCTGAAATATTTTGGTCATATCAAGCACCACGACGGATTGGAAAAATTTATAGCAGAAGACATGGTACCAGGAAGTAGGGGCAGGGGCCAACCGACACGAAGATGGGCAAGGGAAATAAGTGACTCCTTGAGTATGAAAGTAACATGAGGCGGGAGAACTGGCGAGAGACTGAGTTTCTTTCAGGCAGACTGTGATGAGAGCGGCGTTCTGCAAAGGACCTGCTACATGATGATGATGATGATGAGCTGTTCTTATCTCAGGTTTGGCATCATACATCTTCCCACAGTAGAAAATTGAAAATAACTGTTTAAATTAACAGTAGATCATCTAAATTGTATATCTTCTTTTGTAGATTCCAGCCCCTAGAAGAGGAGAAATTGTTCGCCAGATTGGTGATGCTTTCCGAGTTAAAAAGCATCTGCTTGGCAAATTAGTAAGTTTATGTCTACAGTGTACTTATTCTGTACATAATGTTTCTGAAACACTTGGCTGCTGTTGGTAATTGAAGTACCTGCCAATGAAAGAGAGTTGTTGGTGAAGAGGTACTGCATACAAGAACGTAATAATAATCATAATTCAATGGGTGACAGGCCAAGGAACACAGCAATCAAATACAAATTGTGAAAGAGGATTAAAGGATACACAAACTTTCACATGTTTTGAGCAGTGCTGTGGTCTTAGTGATCTTTCATGTTGAATTAAGAATTGACATCACAGCACTCTAGTCACCCCCCATAAGCGTTCCCTCCCCATCTTCAACAGCAAATAAAGAGTTGCAATTTTGATTGCACCTGTAACAGTATGATTGTATATTCACCTTCCCCCCTGAGTGTTAAGCGTCTGCCCGATCCCTGGTGAGTCTTCACAACCCCATTCTCCTCAGACCATAATAACCTATCTGTGCCTCTGGTTGAGGGCCTATGCTCCGTTAGGGAAAAGAAAGGCGGATGAAGAAGAAGTTTTTTTTGTTTTGCTGGCGGAAGAAATTGGGGTTACTTCTGACCACGATGCCAGAGTCAGTCATTATCAAGTGCCTTGTCGACTGGTTTTAGTCCTCTTCCATTAAAACGTTATAGAGATGCTGTTGGGTATTGCTCGGAGTTCTTGTCTATCCAGCTCGCATCAAGGATTTTACCTCACATTCTGGGGCACACACACACACACACACATTTGGTTAGCATGACCTGATATCCTGAAAACTCATAGCCAGGTACACTTGTATCCTGAGGTTCTACTGTATTAAAGTGTTCTCCTCTACTTGTCTTCCACCTCCCAGTGGAGCATAGGCTCTCACTTGGGTGGTTGGATATGAAAGCAAAGATTTTTTGCATGATGAGGTAGCCCGACTGATACCAACACTCACATGGCCTGAATAAGTTAACCCTGTCACCGGGAAAAGCTGCAGAACTTCCCATTGGATCCTCTTCCTCTTAAATGTTGTTTTTCCTGCTTTTCGATAGGACCTATTTAAGTGATATATAATTAAAAACTGTGGCTGTGTTCATGCCTATACAAATGTTTCTGAGCTCAGGATATGAATATTTGAACTAAAAATAGCATTTATGAGAGTGTTTTTAATAAACAAAATGCTTTTTTTTAATGCCAAGTTATCATCACATTTCCCCCGCAAACCTCAGTGATTGAGGTCACAGCAAGAGTCACCTAATACATATTTTTTTTTAAGGCTTGGGAGGAAGTTTTCCATTTAAAGATTCACTCTATTTATTCTTCTTCTTTCGTTCGCCACTCTATGTTTATTGATTCTTCTTCTTTTCTCTACTTCTGGAATGTGGAATGCCTTGCGGCGTCAGGGCAGGAAGAGATCTCTGGAACGGGTTCTTCTGTTCGATTCGTATAAAGTACTATTCAATGTCTCTGATATTTCTGTGGTTCATCTTCTGCGGGGTCGACCTCTGGGTCTGTTACCACTGTATCTATATAACATCGCTCTTCATGTTGCCCTGTCTGATGCCAGCCTTGTTACATGACCAAACCATTTGATCTTCTGTCTAGCTATAAAGTTCAGTATTGGTTTTGTGTCGACTCTTTTGATGTCATCATTCCTAAGTGATCTTCCCTTGTTATACCTAGTATAGTACATTAACATTTCATTTCTGTCATCACTATTTGATTAATCTCTTTATATATTTTGACAGTAAAATGACAACAGTTATATTTAGAAAAAATAATTAATTAATGCATATGAATAAATCTCTTATTTGCTGGTTTACATGTATTGTATCTCTCTGCTGTCCTGTCGGTGTGTCTCTTGGTCTACTCCCCTTCAACTCCTTTGTGTGTGCAGTTTTGATCTAAAATAGGTTGACTAATTTGGGGGAAAAAGAATCCTTGGGATTGAATCTAGACCTGGTATCATAAACAGAGACACTAACTACTGTCATTGTTATATTTCCTGTGGGTTCTGGGGCCCCATTTTGGTGGAGAAAGAAGAAATGACCGACCGCTCACTAACAAACATGTTGTAGAAGGTAGCTAATTAGGTGTGTTTCCTTTGAAGACGGACTACATCTGCCTGAGAAGATCAAAAGTTAGAGTGGACAGATACCTGGAACTTTCTGCAGTCTGCAGATAAGGAAAAGACAATTATCGTCATATGACATGGTGATTAACAAATTAGGTTATGGTTTGTTATTTTATACAGTCAGTCAAGTTTTGGATAAGGTCGGTTTTCTTGTCCCACCCATGACATGTGGTCAGACTATCAGCAGTTTATCAGTCTGCTCTTTTTGCTTATTTGATCAAGATTGCCCGGTGTCACCATGTTCAGATTTATTTTTTTCTTATAAAGTATTTAGTAAATCTTCACATTTTTGGGGTCTGATTATTGTAATCAGTTAACAGTTTTCACATGTTTGAGAATTATCTTGTTTGTTTCTTGCATTTTTTTCAGAAACCACACATCCGTTGCTATTAGCTGTTTTTCTGTTTATTATTCCGATCTCACAAGCGTACTCTTATCACAGGTTCAGTACAGTACTTCAGCACATATTCTTACCACATTTGGCATATTTATGTTTCTAAATATGTTGTCCATCTTTCACTGCTCATCATCTTGTGCCCTGCCAACTGGTGTAGGCGCTCATGCGCCTCCACAGATCATGATCCCTGGTTGCCTGGAACAGCTCTCTTGTTGTCACGATGTTCTCCAATGTCTCTCTTCGCATTATGTGGCCAAAGAACAGTGTTTGTCTCTTTTCTCATGAGTTCTCTTGGGAATATAATGTGCTGGTTTCCCGTTGCCTTCCACTTCCACATTGGGTATTTCAACCAACAGCTTTGACAGTTATTTCCGACTGTCAGGACAAGTGGGTGTCCTTCTCTGTCACGACTATTTAAAAAAAATTCAAGTAGTTCTGTCGTGATTTTTATTTTTCTCTCTACACAGCATCCTGCACTAAATAATATGACTGTTCCAAGATGGTTATACCTATTCATTTAAAATCCATTGTTCAACTGCTTTTGAATTGCCTTACCGTTTTTTTGTGTGTTCCAGTGGTGAACTGCAGACGTGTGCATCTGTTTTTTTTCCTCCATTATAACTGCATTTCAGATTTCCCTAGAGATGGGGAAGATTTTGCCGGAAGGTGAAGGTGAAGTGCAAGAGTACATTGACATTTGTGATTATGCTGTTGGATTGTCTCGCACGTTTGCTGGGCATGTTTTCCCCTCAGAACGTGAGTTGATTCTTGTTACATGTCAGATGAATATTCTTGATGCTGTTGATAATGTTCACATGATTTATGAATGAAATGATGTAAGAACGGTGGGAGGCTTCGAAGGGCAGAATGTAGATGGGCCTGCATGCCCAATTCTTAACCCTTTAAAAATAAAGTTTGTTTGTTTGTTCGTTCGTGCTTGTTACGTCTTTTTGGTCACAGCTCGAGATTGTGAGTTAGCAGAGCCTTGCTTTTGTATTCATCCTTTCTATGCCAGATAAGATCACTCTGTCTTGCTTCTGTACATACGACAGACCAGTTTTATTAGTTTGTCTTTGCTTATTCTCATACAGAACTCACTTTAAGCCAAAGTTTTATTGTTTGTGTTCACTGGTTGTAAAGATAGCCCTAATACTAGAGTTTGTTTCTATTTGTACTGACTTAAGAGTTTCTGTTTTCATCAACAGGTCCAGGGCATCTATTGTTAGAGCAGTGGAACCCCCTGGGTGTTGTAGGTGTCATTACAGCCTTCAACTTTCCCTGTGCTGTCTACGGCTGGAACTCAGCTATTGCCATGGTCTGTGGTAACACCTTGTTGTGGTAAGTCTGCAGAATTGCAGAAATAATTCTTTTATATACTTTTAAATTATATGGCTACATTTAATAAACAAGCCAAACTATTTCATAAGGCCTCGGAGATGTAGCTTTACAGAAGAATCCTTAAGAGTTACTTTGACAGTCAAAAACTGCAACCAGGATGTTTTGAAAGAAGCAAGGGCTCAAGACAGCAAAAAATTTGAACAGGTGACCACTGGAAAGATCTGTGGGAAAAGAGACAGGGGAGGACAATGCAGGATGACTCTTGGCTGCATTTTGTTGTGGGGTGTGAACGCCAAACTGATACATGCTGTTGTAGATTGTTGAAAGGCATGATCACCCATGCCAGCCAGCAAGGCAATTTCTAATGATAAAATATATCTGTGAATCCTGGGCAGTTAGTAAACACACATCAAAATGTCCCTTCAGGCCTCAGAGATATGGTTCTACAGAACAGGGCTGAAATTTGTTGGATGTCCAAAATAAGTAATCTAAATGTTTGGATGAGGCTAAGATATAAAGGTAACAAAACACTTTCATTAGAAAGAGACAGTCATACCTTTTTATTTACTATGAGAAGAGATAAGTTGAAATAAAAGAAATATTTTTCTTTACCTTCAGCAGCTGTAAACTCTGGCAGAAAGATCTGGTTGGTTGTCCACTTCTGGACTGTGGTCTCATTCCATGACTTGGGTGTTGTGTGCACATCCATTTTACAGTGCTGACTGTTGGTTTCTTGCTCGCCTGTCAGGCAGATGCACTCAGACTTGAAGGAAACATTGATCCTGTCCATGCTGATCAAGAACCCGGTTGGAAACCTATTTAAAGATGTGTAGATAGTTGTTAAGCAGTTAGTGCTATGGTACACCACACTTGCGGTCAAGCACCTCTGCATTCGCAAATAAAATAGTAGTGAAAAATAAAATAATAGTAAAACTGCCTAATAATAAAATACATAAATACAGGAGCAGTTAGATGAAATAAATGAAAATGCAACCTCACTTCACCTTTTTGAGAAGAGTCGAGTGCCTACTAGGATGGTACTGAGAAAGGAGGAGGAGGGAGAGATATTATTGTTTCGAAGGAGAGTCCCCTTCCAGTAAAACTTCACTCATCTGAAATTTTAATGTTTTCTTTTTTCTGTCTTTTTTTGCTACTTGCATCTGGTCAGGTTTGACTTGTAATAAAAATATGTCTAAAGAATTTCGCTTCTGCCTTCTCCTCAAGATGTTTTGTGAATGTCTTGTCATTCCAGACATTACTGTTATGGCTTGTTTAGGCTTTGCTGGGCTGAGACTTCTCTGCAAAGTCATTATCTGCAGCTTTGTCTCAAGAGTGGTAAATGAAAATGCCTCACAGTTGTGACTAATTATGTCTTATACAAGTTCTAGCACGTATTCCCAGCTGAGGTTATATATCAAGCAAAAGTTGTTTTACCTAAATAGGATGTATGCCAACTTGAATGTACATCAAAGGGAACATATACAAAGGTACCACTATATTTTTATATAAACACACTATAAGAAAGAGAGTTAGTTGCACGACCTTTACAGGACCTTGCAGAACCAACCCCAGCATTTTTTTTGCTGTTGTAGTTTTTCTAGGCAAATTTACGTCCAGTAGTTTGCCCTTGCTTTTTGGACGGTCAGCTTCTTGATACCACTCAAAATCAACGCAAGACTTGCAGCTGGGTTCGAACCCGGCATTACAAATCGCGTTTGCAACGCCTAAGCCACAGACACCTACACACAATAAAAGGAGATCATTAGTAGCCTGTTGGTCTGGCACAGAATGGAGTCAGTACACACTGATGCATGCAGTTTGAGGTGACATGATTTGAAGAAGCAATTTTGAGCACACAGTACGATTTTTATAATCACTATATTTTTTTCTGATTCAGGAAAGGTGCGCCATCGACACCATTGGTGAGCATTGCTGTGACCAAGTAAGTCAGCTGTTAAAGTAGTAATGATTCTTAATACTCTAATGTCAAATCGTTACTGCTATATGGAGCTGAAACAAGGGAAACAGCTGAAGCAGCTACTAATAAACTACAAACATTCATTACATTTTTTTGGGAAGTACAGAGGGGATAAAACTGTGATAGAATCACTAACTTGGAATTTCAGAGAGTACTAAACAAATTCCAGTTAAATCAAGATGTGAAGAAAAAAATGCTGGCTTTGGATAGGTCACATGTTGAGAAAACCTGAGAACGAACAGTGTAACTAGAAGGGATTTACACTGGAAAGAACACTTGGTGTCCACTGCCCTGTTAAGAGTGAAGGCTGAAGAAGAAGAAAAAGATACACCTTCTCCTCGATTTACAACCTATGCCACTTAACCACCATCCACACTTATGACCACACACAATTAAATAAATAAAAATAGTAGAGAGAGATAACAATTGGTAGGTAAAAACTTTCCCAGAAATGATGCAGCAGAGTATATATGTATTTTTCGTATTATATACAAAAAATTATACGTACATAAATTGAATTTGTGTGTTTTATGTAGAATTTTTATTATCTGTTTGAATCCAAAAAGTATTTTAAAAATATAAATTTGACTTACGATCAGTTCGACTTACCACCTGTTAGTTGGAACTGAACTTTGTCTTAAGTCAATGAGACTGTGCATTTATAGTTACAGGAAGGCACATGTCTTGTATTTTAACTTGATGGATTAATTATTTCACTTTATGTTAATTTGATTCCTTAGTATGTGCCTAATGTAATACAGTGAAACATGCCAGACATACATTGTGTAACTTGTTGATTTTGTGTTCAGCATTCAAATTTATGGCAGGTAAAACATTATTTTAAAGATTTAAGATATGTGTGTGTGTGTGAGTTTTTTCTTACCCTTTAAGTTTCTGTCTAGAGTGGTCAGTGAAGTTCTGGAAAGTAACCAGATTCCTGGGGCTGTGTGCTCATTGGTCAGTGGCGGAGCAGACATCGGGTAAGTCCACAAAAAGGTGATGATTGTCTTTGCTTGCTGGTTCTGTACATTAGTGAGGCTATGTTGAACTGGCTAGTGAATGATCATGAGAATCTGTATGGTTTTGTGATTCTGGAGTTGTAATGAAGCAGTGTGCACTACCAAGACTCTTAGTGTTTCTTAGCGGAACTTGCTCAAACCTGGCTTACCTTCACCTGGTTTACCTTGTTTTCCTAAGTAATCCAGTGGAAGGCTGGGGTTGTAACCCACAGTTAGGAAACTGAAAAGGATAGCAAATGAGGAAAAGGCAAAATCCAGTTCCGTCAGCCAGCTACTGAATTTAGTGAATTGTGTGACACTGTGAGCAAGGAGTTTCATGTGCACCTGCTGATTCGTAGTGACTGCTGCCTCCATCGACTGTGAATAGCAATTGAGTGATAGACTTTAGCTGTTGACAACCCTGGCAGCTGCCTTATACATTTGATACATGTGCGTGCTGTTGCATTTTGTCAGGAGTGCTGTCCGTTTTGACTCTTCACATGAGACAGTGATGGGCATTGTGTGTGATTTTCCTCGGCACAGGAACTGAAAATTTATAGAGTGATTCCTATGTGATGAAGTTACAATCCCTTCAGAAAGCCTGTGTGATTCTGTCTGGCTGTTTGAATAACCGTGGTAATTTGTATGTGGTTATGTGAGTGTGTCTTGTAATATATGTTATGACTATGGGTTGTTGTGATTCTGGTTGTTTGATACTGGTTCTGTGAAATGTTATGAATTAGCTTGAGTGAAGCATTTGTCAGAATGGTTGGCTTGTGTGATGCAATATTTTGAAATTATATTATGGTTTATACACATAAGGGAGCTGCAGACACTTAGTTAGATGCTTGCCAACCCTCCAAGAAGGTCTCGGGTTACAAATGAACACACTTTATTTTTAAAGGGTCACAAAATTCTGCACGCAGGCCTGTCTTACATTTGGCCAACTCAAACATTTATCTCTTGCACCACAATTGTATTCTATTTAGAAACATGTTTTGTTAATACAGCAGTTTAGTATACATAATATTAAGAGCAAGTAAAAACACAGCAAAGTATTATTTTAGATGTGCACATTTAAATATTCACTCATGAATACATACATTCATACATACATGCATGCATGCATACATACATACATACATACATACATACATACATACATACATACATACATACATACATACATACATACATACATACATACATACATACATACATACATACATACATACATACATACATTCATGCATGCATGCATACATACATACATACATACATGCATAAGCACACACACATACACCATGCACACATGTATACAGACACATATACATGCATACACAGATACATACATACATATATACATGCATGCAAACACACACATACACCTAGGAAGTAAAACAGTTGATGTAATTGTAAGCACATCATCTATCGAAAGCTGATTGGTCTGTAGTAGTAGAAGCACTATACATCTGATACACCAGAGACATGAACAGTTTTTATTTATTTTAACCACGAGGAAAGTCATTAAAGAAAAGGCATTTGTATCCTCGTCTGCATGGAACAGTATGCAGAAGAAAAATATTATTTTAGGACCCAGAAGAGCTCCTTTGCAATGCCTAAAGTATGTATCGTGATAATTTAGCAGTAACAGCTCGTACAAGGTGGCCATAGCACTGTTAACATGCACCGTGGAGCATTCATTTTTTGTGGTCAGAGGGGGTTAAACCATTTGTAATCTGTTGAATAATGAAGGTTCAGTATGGAGACAGTTGTTTGTTTCAGAGGAAAGTGTATGAATGGGTTGAAAGATTTCATTTATTTGGCCCATTGAAAGAACATTTGCGGGGTCAAAGGTGTGCTAATAACAGTGAGGTGATGTCAGTGGTAAAAAACTTGGATACTGACCACACACAGAAGCTCCTATCATAGGGCATTCACATAGGTGGGAGCTGTCATGATGTAGCTGCTGGACGCTTACCTGCCGATCAGAAGATCCTGGTTTCAGAACCTTTTTTTTTTTCAAAAATAATCTTGGCTCACAGGTTGACCCAGCCTCAAATCTGTACCGTATGAAGTCCTTGGAAGTAATGGCGGTCGTTTGGTCTATAAAATATAGGTCTAGCCCTATATGTCCAGTACTTTTACACATAGGTAGACTTGTCAATACAATGGCAGACATGCTTGTCTAATGGTCTTGTGGTCAAATTCTTATTGTTGCATGCATTTATTTAATTGCTTCCAGGTTACCAGACTAAAAAATTAGTACCAGGAATACTCTGTTAAGTAAAGGCACCAGTGTGATTTTGACCAGTCTATTGAGTGCGGATTAATATAACAAATAGAGCTAGAACCGTATATCCATTACACATCAAGGATGGAAAAGGATCATTTTACATTTTACTTACTTACTACTCAAATAATGTTATATTTTCAGAATTATTTGCTTGGAGGATCTTACTGTTTAAATAATGTATTTTCAGTATTATTTACGCAAAAGATCTTACTGATCAAATAATCTTATATTTTCAGAATTATTTGCTTGGAAGATCTTACTGTTTAAATAATGTATGATAATGATATTTTGAGGATTATTCACGCAGAAGATCATACTGATCAGATAATCTTATATTTTCAGAATTATTTGCCTGGAAGATCTAACTTTAAACAAATATTTGAACTGTTTGGAATAGAATGTTTGAATGGTGTAATCTTTTGTTTGCTCAGAACACTGATGGCAAAAGATGAACGAGTCAACCTTGTGTCATTCACAGGCAGCACCCCTGTAAGTGTCTCTCTGTGTATAAACTGTTTGATTATTATCTCATTATCATAATCACGTTGCAAATCCTTTGTAGAGCATGGACCCCATTATGATTTGCAGGCTGCCTGCTGGTCCCTTGTCGGCCTCTTAATATATTTGTCTGTTTGACAAAAATATTGGAACTTATAAAGTGAGCAGTGAATTAGCAAATGGAGTGAAGCATTATGTGGAATACATTCCTCAGGGATGAACAGTATGTGACCCATGCCATTGACCTCTAGCATTGAGGCTATGGGAAACTACTTCAATATCTGAATTGTTTGGAATAGATTACTTGAATGGTATCATCTTTTTGTTTGCTCCTGGTCCTTGTCATTTTCCCTAATATCAAATAAAATATCAAATATTAACCTTTCCACCCAGGAAATGATTAAGGACAAAAACAGTTTGCATGAACCCGGGAAGGGGGAGGTATATTTTCCTGACCTGGTGACATGCCATAAATATATAATATTGAATATTATTAAGGGAACCGACATGTCATGGGACCAGGAGGTAGCCCGTAAATCATGGTGGGGTCCATGCTTTGCAGAGGATCTGGAGGGGGAGATGGGGGGGGGGGGGGGGGGGGGGGGGGGGGGGGGGGGAATACAATTTGTTTTTCCAGCAGGTCGCTAATAATTAAATTACAAAAGTAGATCTTTCTATAAATGTTTTTTTTTTAATAAAAGGAGTAATCAGTAAACACAGATATTCTCCATGGCGTTGGTGGCTAGATGCCCGCCTGCGGATAGGAAGATCATGGGTTCATGTTCTGACAAAGCCGCTCGACCTAGCCTTAAGTGGGTTCCAGGTTCAGTCCTGGGAAGTAAAGGCAGCTGGCGTGATGCTGACCACCTCCCCCACCAAGTACTGATTGGTCTTTAAAAATAGAGGTCTAGACCTATACTCCATGTAAGCCTAAAGATGTGGTAAAGGGACCTTTAAAAAAATAGAAAATTAGTAAACACAGATCGATGAAGTAAATGGATTTCATTAGAGGGGCCTACACAATATGTGACTCTTGCTGTAACACTGGGCTATGGGAAAATTAGGTCATCAGAATAGTTTAAACACACACAAAAAAGAAACCAATTTGTTCACAGAAAACCCATCTAAATGCTTTTTATAATTAGATTCAAATCTGGGCCTCCTAAACACTGCGCAGGCACATATAGATCCAATGGTGTTTAACTAGGTTTCTCGAGAACAGGCCACTGCAGAAATTCTGGTATATCGGCATTCACAGGGAAGGTGTCACAAATAGAAGTAACGAGTGTCGGCTTCTCGGTGCAAAAGGGTTAACTGCATAAATAAATAAAGTGAGGTGAATAAATGACTTTGCTTTACATTTGTCATTGTTTATGTTACCAGGTTGGGGAAATAGATTCATCTGTTCACTTTACTTTTGTACTCTGCACCAATAAAAAATGCCTGACAGTAACATCGGCAGTCTGTTAGTGAATATATTTTTAAAGATATTAACTCTCATCAGTTGAAAGACAATGTTTGGAGTCATCATCAGCGAGCAGGTCCTTCGCAGAACATCACTGTCATCACAGTCTGCCTGAAAGAAACTCAGTCTCTCGCCAGCTCTCCAGCCAGATTTACTTTCATATTCAAGGAGTCACTTATATCCTGGACGCATCTTCTTTTTGGTCGGCCCCTGCTTCCTGGTACCATGCCTTCTGCTATTTTTTTTTCCTAGTCCGCCATCCCGCTTGATGTGACTAAAATATTTCAGCTTCTGAGACAAGATACTGTTTATTAGCCAATCTTCCTTGATGTTCAGATCTCTTGAGTCAACATTAATGAACAATCATAATCAGACACTTATATTTTGGCCAGTAGCAAATTGTGGGGTGGTATTTTAAAATGCTCCCTTGGTAATAATTTGTAGCTGTGTTGAAAATCTGAAATCTGATTTTTTTGTCAGTTGGAAAAGTAACAAACTGGAATAAAAAAATCAAGAAGTATTCTAAGAACTAGGATTAATGACAGCAGTGCTGAACGGTGTCAAGGTCAGACATACATACAAAGTACTTCAGTCAGATAAAGAGATACAATTCATTGTGAAAAGAAACATTGGGAAAATGGTGGGGTAACATGCAAGAAGACGGATGATATTGCGTTTCTGTGGGCAATATCAGAAGATTGGTTGGGAGAAGCATGTAGAAGTTACAGTCCTAGGATAGCCATATAACAGTCAGCATTCAGTGAGAAGATGACACTTGATTAAATTATTATCTCCCATAATTTGTGTTGTCTAGCAGTTAGTAGTTATAAAATAACTGTTGTCTTTATCATGTTTGGTCAGGTTGGACACAAAGTTTCTCTGATGGTCCAGGAAAGATTTGGTAAGTGGCCATTTAAGTAGCCTTAAGTTAGTTACTTTTGGCACATAGCCACTATGATGTGTGAGTAGTAGCATTCTGGGTAACTGCTGTAAATACCCAATAATTAGCACTTATAAAAATGCATTTAGTATCAAAATGTTCACCTTTGCATAGATGTATCTGGGCTAAAAAAAATAACCTTAGGCAGCAGAACTGTGTTGTGGAAAGGAAAATGATAGGTGTGTGTGTGTGAGAGAGAGAGAGAGAGAGAGGCAGGCAGAGTGTGAAAGACCCGCTGCCACACTTTGCCGAGGCCTAACACAGGAAGATATAGAGAGTTCTGCCAAAACCAGCCTCAGTATAAATAGAATGTCAACAGTTCTAAGCAGACTCTGGCAGAGATTGCCATCTCCACATTAGACTTTAGGGACACATCAGAAGCTGCTCTCATAACCACCAGCACAGTTCCTGGACCCAGAGACTTTGTTGCCTATGATGTGGACCCAGGGACTGTTGCCTATGATGTGGACAGAGGGACTGTTGCTTATGATGTGGACCCAGGGACTGTTGCCTATGATGTGGACCCAGGGACTGTTGCCTATGATGTGGACCCGGGACTGTTGCCTATGATGTGGGCCCAGGGACTGTTGCCTGTGATGATGAGCAAATTGCCATACTACTTTAAGTGACTAAATATGAATTTGTGTTTTTTGGATTTTGTTGCAGGGAAGTTGCAATATTTGAAGTGCCTTGTGAATTTGTCATTATTGATTTTAATGCAGGGAAACTGCATTACTTTAAGTACCTTGTGAATCTGTCTTTTATTTGTTTTGCTGCAGGGAAACTGCAGTACTTAACTCTTTGAGTCCCAAGGTGTTTAGCATCACAGGCCCAAGGGGTAGTCAAGAAAGACGCATGTTGCGTTCACTGGGCTTCTAGGTAGGAATCTATGAGTGTATGACGGGTTCCTTGGGACTCAAAGAGTTAAGTAAATTCCTGTGAATTTTTTTTAAATTGACTTAATTTTGTTGCAGGGAAATTTCTACTAGAGCTTGGAGGAAATAATGCTATCATTGGTAAGATGTTGCATGTAATCATAGTTGAACACGCTTGCATTCTGTTTAAGGCAGCTTAGTATGACTTCTACAGTCCCACTCACTTTTACAGTCGAAGGACATTTTTTCATGCCTATTAGACCTTTTGGGTGTATACTAGCTACATATTTTTCAGTCATTGGGCACTTAGTGACTGAATGGGTCAGTATCACACTGGCTGTGTTTACTTCTCCGGAAGTTTCCTCACACCTGATATCTTAGGTCAGTCAAAGAGATTTGAACTCAGTCAAAGAGATTTTAACACAAAACCACCATGATGACACTGAAACAGTCTGACACTGTGTTTATTTTGAAACAGTGATTCCTAAACGTGGATCTGCAAAGCTCACAAGGGCTGCATATGCACTTCCCAGGGGCCCATGGCCACTGCAGGAAAAAAAATGAATATATCTACCTCCTCTTCCTTTGCTTCTTAACATTACTTTTAAACACCATTAACTAACTTGTAAAGCAAAGTCTATGTTAGGCCTAAGGGACTCCACCTGAGAAATTGATCCTAAAAAGAGCTGGACAAGTCAGAAATTTTGGTAACGACTAGTTTAAAACTTTAAAGGTAAGAGGAACAATGTTTCTCCATTAGAGTTTATCCCATATCTGTTAGTCACTCTCCACAAAGTAGTTGGCCACATGTCAAGAGAATTGCACAAAGAACAATTTCAGTCTCCCTCAGTAAATATTGTTTCTTGTGTGAGTTCTGGGACCCCACTTTTGGAGAGACAAAAATAATAGACCCACTGCTACACCCTCCCCCAGCAAGCATATCGTAAAAGGTGAGTAATTAGAGTTATTTTTTCTTTGAAGTATGAGTGCATCTGTGTGAGGGTTGAGGAACCCACAGTCTGAATACAAATCAGCCAGATCTGAAAACAACCGTGCACACAGAACTTATGTTCTGGAACAAGGCTGGAACAAGTCCAGAAGGGGACAAACAGCCAGAATGTGCAAGAGAGATAGGGAAAGGGACCTTTTCCCTGCAGTGACTTGGGCATGTGGACAAACAGCCAGAATGTGCAAGAGAGATAGGGAAAGGGACCTTTTCCCTGCAGTGACTTGGGCATGTGGACAAACAGCCAGAACATGCAAGAGAGATAGGGAAAGGGACCTTTTCCCTGTAGTGACTTAGGCATGTGGTTCCAACAAATGTTTATAGATCACAAAGAGCTGGTCAGGGCAAATCACTTGGTTCTTAGCCATGGCTGGCAGCTGGTCTAGAAGGGAAGCTTCATCAGGGTACAGAGCACTGCTTTTCTGATCAGGCAGCGTCTTCAGTGTACTTTGTTCCAAATGTAGTGGTGTTACCTTTCCTTTGGAGTAAACAAGACAGGCCGAGCAAGGGATCAGATGCATAGGCAACACATGGTCTCTACAATGCTGTCCAGGATTTGTGCTGTGGAGAGAGGAATTTCATCTCTGGAATTAATCGGTGGTCGCAAACAAAAGTGGTCCACTTGCCAACACCGTTGGTTGTGATTCTCATACCACAGTGCCACG
Organism: Candidula unifasciata; assembly: GCA_905116865.2. Taxonomy (NCBI): domain Eukaryota; kingdom Metazoa; phylum Mollusca; class Gastropoda; order Stylommatophora; family Geomitridae; genus Candidula; species Candidula unifasciata. The sequence continues at coordinate 263,007 of CAJHNH020000012.1, forward strand.
CTATATCCTGGAAACATGCCAACAACAGCGCTAGAAAAGTTATGTTGTCAGTATTATGCTAGACGGGCCTGCGTGCCCAATTCTTAACCCTTTGAAAATAAAGTTTGTTCGTTCGTTCATACTTCTAAGGACACTTTCTGGTATTCACTCAAAACTGGAAGTTCATGTAAGGTTTTTTTTTTTTTAAATTGCTTCTGGAGTCTGATGCATGACACTGATTATACCACCATTTAAACTGTAAATTGAACTTTTCGTGTATTTTATTTATATATCTAAATTTCAAAATAATGTCTAAAACTCACATGTTCCTCTGTACAGTGAACAAAGATGCAGATATCAATATGGTTGTGCGTGCTGCCTTGTTTGCTTGTGCTGGCACTGCAGGTCAGAGATGCACAACAACTAGGAGATTGGTGAGTTGTTATTGCCAGTTTGGCACACAGTGAGCTATACTTTTTTTTCTCTTCCTTTTTTGTTGATTTGTCAGGTTTCTGTATGATAAGTTGCAAGTGTTTTTTTGCTGAAGGTATTATCTATTTTCATCTCATTTCCTGTGTTATCTAATTCTTCTTATAGTTCGTGTCTTGTGGCATCAGTTATCATTTTGGGGAGAAAAGACCCTCTGCCCTTGACAAACATGATATGAAAGGTGAGGGGAGGAGCCAGCAGTCTGCACACAAATAAGCAAGAGGTCAAGTTCTGGAACAAGACCAAAGTTCAGAAGTGGACGAATCACCAGAACTTTCCGCTGGAGTTTACAGCTGATTTGCACTAATAGTAAGAAGGTCTTCCATGGACCCATACATTTTAATAGTTAAACTGAGGAACTTTCTATAATTTGTAAATATTAGAAAGGCGAACAAGATTGCATTCTGAAGTTGAGGAGGTTTTGTGTGTGTCTGTGTAAAAGAAATATTAGAATGGCAGAAGGGATTACATTCTGAAGTTGAGGTTTCCTTTTTTTTTTCCTGGGAAAAGAAATATAAAAGAAATATTAGAATGGAAGAAAGGATTGCATTCTGAAGTTGGTTTTGTTTGTTTGTTGTTGTTGTTTGTGTAATAGAAATATTAGAATGGCAGAAAGGATTGCATTCTGAAGTTGAGGGGAGGGGAAGAGAGGGGTGTGCGCGCATACGTGCGAGCGCGTGAGTGGGGATTGGTGGGAGGGTGTAAAAGAAATATATAAAAAATATATATTAGAATGGCAGAAAGGATTGCATTTTTAAGTTGAGGTATTTTTTGTGTCTGCTTGTGTGTGGAAAAAAAAAGGGGGGGGGGGGTGTTAAAGAATTATATTCTGTGAATCCCCTGGGGTTTCTGGACCATGAAATGTGATTGAATGTTGTAGACAACTAAAGATGATTAGCTTGAGATGAAATATTTTAACCTTAACATCCAGCCAATCATGAATACATCTAAAGAGAGCTTTAAATGGGTTAGCTGAGTGCCTATACTCCATTAGACGTTAAAAGAGGAAGAAGATGTACTGGTTGTCACTGAACCAACATCAGAGGATCAGCCAGAGTACTGAGCCATCAAGGACATTCAAGATTCATTTTCATGGTAGAAAAAAAAACATTCTCAATGAAGATCAAAATTGTCAGAAAAGTAGCACAACAAATGCATAAGAAGATTATTGCCAGTCATGACCTGTAACTGTTTTCCGTAACCTAAGTTTGTAAAAAGCATGTCCAAGCTATGGTGGTCTGTGTGCTAAGTTACCAGCAAAGGCAGGCCTGTTTTGTTCAATCATTACTAGGATTACTGCATCATGCATGATTGGCTAGTGAATGCTTTTCAACTGTCAACTGCAGTTTGAAGGTAGGTCGAGTTAGCGTAATTTATGTGTGTCCATATTAATAAGGAGGTAGTTTAACCTCTGGTTTGCTATTACACTGAATTACTGTGTCATGAAATTATGTTTATATGTGTTTTTTTTATCTCTTTTCCACACATACTTGAGTTGTATCTCTCTTTTCCTCACATACTTGTGTTTTACCTCTCATGTCTAAAAAAGTACATCACCAGAATGAAAAAGCTGGAAAGCTGTTAGTGCAACTACAGGTAAATAGCAGCACCTTAAACAGAAGGACTCCTTCTAACCTGATAGTGAGAGGTGCAACAGGGACAGTAGATAGAAAAATAACTATTAGCTGTTTACACTGATAACATAGAAGGCATGCTTACCTGCTGTCCTGGTGGTTGTGTGTTTGAATCTCCACCAAGGTGGATGATTAGACCAACCTAGCTTAAAAGTGATTACCTGGAAATGGCTGAGAAATAAATAAATACCTAAACTTTATTTTCAAAGGACCACACATTCGACACAGGCCTGTCTTAGATTTGGCCTTCCGAAACGCTCATCACATGTTTCTGTTTATCAGTATATGTATAGTGTAATATTCTTATCTCCAAGATCCTGCATGAAAATGTTCATGATGAAATTGTGGAGAGATTGATTAAAGCATATGCCCAGCTCAGAGTTGGTGATCCAATAGAAGGTATGAGACTCGTGTGTGTAAACTTTACCTGTGTAGTATATCTTAGAACTATATAATAGTAGTCTATAATAAGGATATTAAGCTCCATGACCAAATCAGACGCTACTTATTAGAAAATATTTCCTCCATAGTTTTTGCGTTCTGAGTCCGAAGGGATCAATATTCAACACAGCTTTATTTAATTGTATTTATTTACTTGTTAATTTATTTAACTTATTCATATTTCTTCCCCTCTTTTTGCGTACACCTTCTTACTTATTCCGCTTCTTATTATTACACATATTCACATTTGTCCATCCCATTACATACTTCTTGATTTTATGTTGACCTTGGCTTTTTTAATTAGCTCTGTTGTCTTGTCCATTGAGTTTCCAATCACAGTCGATGCTGTATTTAGTACTCCGTTGTTAAAGACTTTGGTTGAAACTTTCAGTCGTGTTTGTGTGCATCCTTTCCATTCCCTCCATTTAGCTTTCTAATGACATTTCATGTTATATTGAGCATTCTTGTTCTTAAAATAAAGATAGTTCTTTAACTCTTTCCGTCCCAAACAATACACCATGTGTGACTGAATTTACTCGCATGCACCAGTTAACATATTATTAGTCACGGCATTCTAAAACACTGAGCAACACATTTTTCTCCCTCAAGGAGTGTGTATTTGGGTCCTGTGGGTGTAGTGTGCCCATTATTTTGTTGATTTCACAATTTATTTCCTGGGGCATCAACTATGACCTTTTGGGATTGAAAGAGTTAATACATTTAAGTATAAGCACATTGGTCCCATGTAATTTCACATTTAAAAGTCGTACTCCTTAAAAAGTAAATGAATGCTTCTGGTGCTGTGAAGGAGGCTAAGACAATAGGATAGCTTATCTCAAACATCAAAGAAAAGGAACTCGTCAGTTTTTGGCCACATCCCGAGAAGAGAAAACTGAAACATGTGACAAATTTGAGAAGAGAAAACTGAAACATGTGACAAATTTGAGAAGAGAAAACTGAAACATGTGACAAATTTTAGAGAAAAAAAAAACTGGAACATGTGACAAATCTGAGAAGAGAAAACTGGAACATGTGACAAATATGAGAAGAGAAAACTGGAACATGTGACAAATCTTGACTGTTTCAGGAAAGGAAGATAGGTGAAGCCAGAAGGAGAAGATTCTTGACAGCCTTTGCTCTTGGCATGACAAGGTTTGAGCACATCAGTGGACACATGCTGTTAGAGGTCAGACTATCAGATTTAGCATGACACATGTGCCTCTTTGCAAGTCATCTTTTGCATTCACCCTTAAAAGGGCTATTGACAGATTGTGTTGTGGTTTACAGCTAGGCTGTGATATCAACACCTTTATTTTATTTACCTTTCACAACATGTTTGTTAGGCAGTGGGTCTGTCGTCTCCCCCCCCCCCCCCCCCCCCCCCCCCCAAGATGAGGCCACGGAAACCACTCACAGTCAAAGTACAGGATGCGGATTATTTTACGATAGAACCGTGCTCCTTATAGCTGTATATACTTGATGGTTGCTACTACATATTGCTTATTTCCATTAGAGGGAACCTTGTATGGACCTCTTCACAATGAAGATGCAGTCAAGAAATACACAGAAGCTGTTAAAGCAGCCATAGCTCAGGGAGGCAGGGTTGAATATGGTGGAAAAGTGAGTCATTTTGTGTTACATTATTAGAAATGCAAAGTAGTGTTCTACTTTGTGAATTTATACATTGCAGACAATTTACTGTCAGGCATTTGTTTCTGTACTTTATTCTGTGTGTCATTGCAGACTTTATATCAACATATAATGAGGCATAAACCCAAACCCTTTCATTGAAATTCACAGATCTTATTGCATGTTGTCTGTACATCCCTCCATGGAAGTCTAAGATCAACTATATGATCCTTTTGTTTACACAACTTGGAACTGCCTGACCTAGTTCTGTTTCAGTGAATTTCAGTTTACTATTATTATAAAAGTAATTAGGAATAAATAGTTGTGCATTGATTTTTTTTTTTTTTTGAGAGCATATTTTACATTATTGTTGGTTAAGCGTTACATATAAGACATGCGTAATTTAATCATATATGAAAGGAGAGATGAAAAAAAGGCAGGATATAAGAGGCTTGCTTATTACCAATTCTTAGCTCTTTAAAATAATGTCTATCACCCCTTTCCTCTTGCACTTTGACATACACAGTTCTCAAACACACTGCAATCTCTGATTGCTAGAATTTTTTTTTCTTCAGCATTCTGAGCCCTTGAGTTTTACTGCTGCAGATATCACCCGCTTCCATTCATCTCCATCTAAATTCAAGGCTACACTATACCTTTTGTGACAAAATTAGGTTTTACAGGAGTGTGTGGGTCGGCCCTGTACTTCAAACACCCCACCCGGCTTTTAGGTCCAGGGTGTCAGCTACCAGTGGTGTTGCTCTCTATGTCATTGAGCAGCATAAGCTCCCCTACCACAGTGAGATGTCAATACCTTGGGGAAGGGGGCGGAATTGCTTTTAGTCTAAATACCATAGAGACAGCAGAATCGACATCCGACCTGCCTGCATGCCAGCCTAAAGTTCTTCTGTATGAATTCACTTTTTGTTTTAATGATTTTGACTACCGAGTCCAATCAACATAAAATATCTATAAGGAAACCCCCCCCCCCCCCCCCCCCCCCCCCCCCCCCCCCACAACTGATTGGTCTAAAAAGATATGGGTCTGCTCAGTTCATCAGTGGTGTTAAAAAGGGTTATTTACTTAATTTTTTATTTTACACTTTGCCTACTACAGTTACACTTTGTCCACTACCATTACACTGTCTACTACAGTTACACTTTGTCCACTACAGTTACACTTTGTCCACTGCAGTTACACTTTGTCCACTACAGTTACATTTTGTCCACTACAGTTACGCTTTGTCCACTACCATTACACTTTGTCCTCTACCGTTACACTTTGTCCACTACAGTTACACTTTGTCCACCCCAGTTACACTTTGCCCACCCCAGTTACACTTTTCCCACTACCATTACACTTTTCCCCACTACAGTTACACTTTTCCCACTACAGTTACACTTTTCCCACTACAGTTACACTTTGTCCACTACAGTTACACTTTGTCCACTACAGTTACACTTTTCCTACTACAGTTACACTTTTCCTACTACAGTTACACTTTTCCTACTACAGTTACACTTTTCCTACTACAGTTACACTTTTCCTACTACAGTTACACTTTTCCTACTACAGTTACACTTTTCCTACTACAGTTACACTTTGTCCACTACAGTTACACTTTTCCCACTACAGTTACACTTTTCCCACTACAGTTACACTTTGTCCACTACAGTTACACTTTTCCTACTACAGTTGCACTTTTCCCACTACAGTTACACTTTTCCCACTACAGTTACACTTTTCCCACTACAGTTACACTTTGTCCACTACAGTTACACTTTTCCCACTACAGTTACACTTTGTCCACTACAGTTACACTTTTCCTACTACAGTTACACTTTTCCCACTACAGTTACACTTTTCGCACTACAGTTACACTTTGTCCACTGCAGTTACACTTTGTCCACTACAGTTACACTTTGTCCACTACCATTACACTTTGTCCACTACAGTTACACTTTTCCCACTACAGTTACACTTTTCCTACTACAGTTACACTTTTCCTACTACAGTTACACTTTTCCTACTACAGTTACACTTTTCCTACTACAGTTACACTTTTCCTACTACAGTTACACTTTTCCTACTACAGTTACACTTTTCCTACTACAGTTACACTTTTCCTACTACAGTTACACTTTGTCCACTACAGTTACACTTTGTCCTCTACCGTTACGCTTTGTCCTCTACCGTTACACTTTGTCCACTACAGTTACACTTTGTCTACTACAGTTACACTTTGTCCACTACAGTTACACTTTGTCCACTACCATTACACTTTGTCCTCTACCGTTACACGTTGTCCACTACAGTTACACTTTGTCCTCTACCGTTACACTTTGTCCACTACAGTTACACTTTGTCCACTACAGTTACACTTTGTCCTCTACCGTTACACTTTGTCCTCTACCGTTACACTTTGTCCTCTACCGTTACACTTTGTCCTCTACTGTTACACGTTGTCCACTACAGTTACACTTTGTCCTCTACCGTTACACTTTGTCCACTACAGTTACACTTTGTCCACTACAGTTACACTTTGTCCACTACAGTTACACTTTGTCCACTACAGTTACACTTTGTCCACTACATTTACACTTTGTCCTCTACCGTTACACTTTGTCCTCTACCGTTACACTTTGTCCACTACAGTTACACTTTGTCCACTACAGTTACGCTTTGTCCGCTACAGTTACACTTTGCCCACCACAGTTACACTTTGTGCACCCCAGTTACACTTTGTCCACTACAGTTACACTTTTCCCACTACAGTTACACTTTTCCCACTACAGTTACACTTTGTGCACCCCAGTTACACTTTGTGCACCCCAGTTACACTTTGTCCACTACAGTTACACTTTTCCCACTACACTTACACTTTTCCTACTACAGTTACACTTTGTCCACTACAGTTACACTTTGTCCACCTCAGTTACACTTTTCCCACTACAGTTACACTTTGCCCACTACAGTTACACCTGGCCCACTACAGTTACACGTTGCTCACTACAGTTACACGTTGGCCACTACAGTTACACTTTTCCCACTACAGTTACACTTTGCCCACTACAGTTACACTTTGCCCACTACAGTTACACGTTGCCCACTACAGTTACACGTTGCCCACTACAGTTACACGTTGCTCACTACAGTTACACGTTGCTCACTACAGTTACACCTGGCCCACTACAGTTACACCTGGCCCACTACAGTTACACGTTGCTCACTACAGTTACACCTGGCCCACTACAGTTACACCTGGCCCACTACAGTTACACGTTGCCCACTACAGTTACACGTTGCTCACTACAGTTACACTTTGCCCACTACAGTTACACTTTTCCCACTACAGTTACACTTTGCCCACTACAGTTACACTTTGCCCACTACAGTTACACGTTGCCCACTACAGTTACACGTTGCCCACTACAGTTACACGTTGCTCACTACAGTTACACGTTGCTCACTACAGTTACACCTGGCCCACTACAGTTACACTTTGCCCACTACAGTTACACTTTGCCCACTACAGTTACACGTTGCCCACTACAGTTACACGTTGCCCACTACAGTTACACGTTGCTCACTACAGTTACACGTTGCTCACTACAGTTACACCTGGCCCACTACAGTTACACCTGGCCCACTACAGTTACACGTTGCCCACTACAGTTACACGTTGCTCACTACAGTTACACGTTGCCCACTACAGTTACACGTTGCTCACTACAGTTACACGTTGCCCACTACAGTTACACGTTGCTCACTACAGTTACACGTTGCTCACTACAGTTACACCTGGCCCACTACAGTTACACTTTGCCCACTACAGTTACACTTTGCCCACTACAGTTACACGTTGCCCACTACAGTTACACGTTGCCCACTACAGTTACACGTTGCTCACTACAGTTACACGTTGCCCACTACAGTTACACGTTGCTCACTACAGTTACACGTTGCTCACTACAGTTACACCTGGCCCACTACAGTTACACTTTGCCCACTACAGTTACACTTTGCCCACTACAGTTACACGTTGCCCACTACAGTTACACGTTGCCCACTACAGTTACACGTTGCTCACTACAGTTACACGTTGCTCACTACAGTTACACCTGGCCCACTACAGTTACACCTGGCCCACTACAGTTACACGTTGCCCACTACAGTTACACGTTGCTCACTACAGTTACACGTTGCCCACTACAGTTACACGTTGCTCACTACAGTTACACGTTGCCCACTACAGTTACACGTTGCTCACTACAGTTACACGTTGCTCACTACAGTTACACCTGGCCCACTACAGTTACACCTGGCCCACTACAGTTACACGTTGCTCACTACAGTTACACGTTGCTCACTACAGTTACACTTTGCCCACTACAGTTACACCTGGCCCACTACAGTTACACCTGGCCCACTACAGTTACACGTTGCCCACTACAGTTACACGTTGCTCACTACAGTTACACTTTGCCCACTACAGTTACACTTTTCCCACTACAGTTACACGTTGCCCACTACAGTTACACTTTGCCCACTACAGTTACACGTTGCTCACTACAATTACACTTTGCATACTATAGTTACACTTTGCCTACTATAGTTACAATTTGCCGACTATAGTTACACTTGCCCCACTACAATTACACTTGGCCCACTAAAGTTACACTTGGCCCACTACAGTTACACTTGGCCCACTACAGTTACACTTTGCCTACTATAGTTACACTTTGCCTACTATAGTTACACTTTGCCTACTAAAGTTACACTTGGCCCACTACAGTTACACGTTGCCCACTACAGTTACACGTTGCCCACTACAGTTACACCTGGTCCACTACAGTTACACCTGGTCCACTAAAGTTACACTTGGCCCACTACAGTTAACTTGGTCCACTAAAGTTACACTTGGCCCACTACAGTTACAGCTGCACACCTATTGTTTGTGATGTATGTGTGTACACATATTTCAAATAACACAAGAACATTGAAATCTGTTATGAACTGTGTGTCTTATCAAGGTTTTAGATATACCTGGCAACTACGTACAGCCAACCATCATTACTGGACTGGCCCATGATGCTGCGATTGTGCTGCAGGAAACATTTGTGCCCATTGTTTATGTTCTCAAATGTAAGGTAAGGGAATTGAAAAACATTTTAGAAGCACACATACAGTTTGTAAGGCCATAAAAAGACTGCTTAGAAGTATAATTGAAGATTCAGGGGCCACGTTAGCTTTCAAATCCAGCTGCAACTTGCTGCGGCCCACGGCCGGTGTTTGAAACCGGGCTGTTCCTGGGGTTCACCCAGCCTAAGGTTATGGGTACAGGAGTTAACACTCTGCGGTAAATGGAGGAACGTTGCTGTAGCTACGGAGTTACGTGCGAGCGGTGACACAGATGGACAGTTTTTTCATCAGCTCTCCGTACTGGTGGCAGAGCATTTATCTATATATTTAAAAATCAATGTATGTGTGTGTGTTTATGATCTGTAGACTTGGAAACTACTGAACCGATTTAGCTGAAATTTTTAGAATATGTTTGTTTTGATACCGGATTTTTCCCCGTCATGGTTTGAAATTCACCCTGTTAGAGATAGGTGACTACATTTGTTTGAAAATTTTTCGAAACTAATATTTCCATTTTAGTGACATTCAATGAAAGCCACGTTCGTAAATGCGCATGCGCATGCAGTAGTTGGAACAAGACTATCTCTATATCGCTGATTGCCACATTAGCCATATTAGATACTATTTCTATTTTCTTTCTTCTCAAACAACCTTCAATGAGTTAGAGAGTAGTCGGTGGATTTGAGAAAGGGGAAGAGAGGGGGGGGGCTATCTATGTCTGTGCAGACAATGATTGCGACATTTACCGTGTTAGACACGTACGATTTCTATTATTGTGCCGTTTCAAAAATACTTGAAGTTTATATCTGGGATATCTGTTTATTAGAAAACAATTGCCTGTGGTTTTGAGTTGTGTTAGAATCGGGACACACATCTTGCATAGTTTTGTTCTTTTTTCATTGTTCAGAAGCAGTGTTGGCTGGCCGAATGGTTAGTACACCGGGTTCCCATGCAGAAAACTAGGGTTCGAATTTCCAGTGCGGCAGTTTCCTTTTTTTTTTTTACCCGTGGCAAAATAAAACCCAGACCTGCTCTGTCGTGGGGACAGCACTAGCCATGTAGCCATAAATACTAAAAAAATTTCAATTTAATTATTTCTTCTGACATTGCATTGGAATTAGGCTGTGTTGTTTATCTTAGCGTTCATTTCGTAATTATGGTGTATTTTTCCTGTTTTCATTGCATTTCACTTGGTTTTTTGGTCCAAACTACTTCGATGAAGGAAAGAGTAGTCGGTGAATTGGAAGAGGAGGGGGGGGGGAAGGGTAGCATAAACTGGTAACTGAGAGAGCTTTCAGTCAAAGTAACTGCCTTACCCACTCAAAGTAGTAGTAGTTGTCGTTGGGCGGTTACACCATAGTGCTGTCATGCCGGAGACCGCCGGTAAGGTGATGGCATTTTTCTGTCGGGGAGCGAAATTACACATCCTAACCTGACCAGTCCGTGGCGATAGCACTAGACATGCGGCGCCAAATCCTCTAGCTCACGACTCCCTGTCTACTCCTGTCTACTAAAGTGGCAAACCAGACTATCTCTATATCTGTGCAGAGAATGATTGCGACATTAACTATATTAGAAACGTGAGATTTCTATTGTCTTTCTTTTCAAAAAGCCTTTGATGAGGGAGCGTGTAGTAGGTGGATTTGGGAAAGGGGGGGGGGGGGGGCATCGAAGACTATCTCTGGATTGCGACAGTAACCGTATTAGACACGTGCGCTTTCTATTTTCCTTCTTTTCCATTTAGCCAAACAATGCCACAGCAACTCATGGCCGGGTACAGCTAGTGTAGGGATGGTAGTGAAGTTTTATTTTTTGGGTTTTTACTTACGAAATTATAACAGCTAGATAAAAATTAAAATTACAAATCCAATGGTAACTCATTTAAGCCTGTAAGTCGATTCTAAGCGGAGATATTAACATTTTAGTGGCGGACACCACGACAGAAAAATTGTAGTGAAAATCCAGAAAACATGGCTTCCGGCTGCGACCCAGTGAGATGAAATGACTCAATGTTTGATTTTACGGCCATAACTTTTTTGTTTCTGAACGAATCCCTTAGCAACTAAATATTGCTGGAAGCAGGACAGTTAGACCTAACTGTCTATGCACGTTTTAAAAACATATAATACATTATGCACCTAATTAACATATGAAAATGGCCGCCAGCTCACTATTTTCAAGCAAAACATTATACCTGTAAGGTTATCCGCCAGCGAGCCTGGGGACATGCATATCAAATTGTGCGTCCCGACAAGGTGAACACAAAGATCATATAAATGTGCCAATGTCAGTTGACGTGACCTAATTAACATATGAAAATGGCCGCCAGCTCACTATTTTCAAGCAAAACATTATACCTGTAAGGTTATCCGCCAGCGAACTTGGAGACATGCATATCAAATTGTGCGTCCCGACAAGGTGAACACAAAGATCATATAAATGCGCCAATGTCAGTTGACGTGACCTAATTAACATATGAAAATGGCCGCCAGCTCACTATTTTCAAGCAAAACATTATACCTGTAAGGTTATCTGCCAGCGAGCCTGGCGACATGCATATTAAATTGTGCGTCCCGACAAGGTGAACACAAAGATCATATAAATGTGCCAATGTCAGTTGACGTGACCTAATTAACATATGAAAATGGCCATCAATTGACTTTCTTTCAGCAAAAACCGTATACATTTATAGTTGTCTGCCAATGAGTTGTGTACTGGAACCAATAGGGGCATAAAAATATACAAAGACCATAAAAACACATGCAGAAGGGAGCTAGAAAGTGAAGTTAAAAAGATAGGGAAGACACTAAGAGCAAATCCCTCGTGTGGGTTCCGGGGCCCTATTGTGGGGAAAACAAGAATAAACCCACTGCCTCCCCAAAAGCATGTCGTAAGAGTCGACTAACTGGGGAGCTTTCTTTGAAGTCGGAGTGCATCTGCCTGAGAGGCAAGGAACCAGCAGTCTGCATTCAATTGAATCAGATCTGTAAAACTGATGCATACGCAACACTCAGGTTCTGGAGCAGGACTGCAGTCCACAAGTGGACGAACAACCAGAACTTTACGCCATAGTGTACAGCTGGTGAACAAGAAGAAGAAGAATAAGACTAAGAGCAAATGTAATAGCAATGGCTATAATGACAGCGCGAGTTGATTGAGGACTAATGCCCCATTAGGGTATAGAAGGCAGAAGAAAAAAGACACAGTTTGGCAATATGTTTTTGACAAAATTAACATAGAAAGCGTATGAATGTGAATGTCTTTACTACACGAAGCACCTAAAAGTATCAACTAGTAATGACGCCACAGTGAGAAATGAATGATAACGTGCATACATATAGCACTAAATAAATAGCACTAATGTTCTTTCATTTGAAAAAAAGGGAGATTGAGATAGATACATATGAAATGTAGACAGACAGACAGAGACAGCATGGATGATTGATATACCGTGGGATTTTGATGTGATTATACATTCACCACAGCTTCACACATGCTGCTGCTATATCTATAAAGCCACTACGGAAACATCCATCTGGCAGGTGGAATAGTACATTACAACAAGGATCATTGTTATACAGTGTTGTTTTCATATACATATCACTGCTTCTCTCTTGTTGTGTAGGAGTACAAAAGACATCAGTCTAGGCATACACTAATAACAGAGACAGCATGGATGATTGATATACTGTGGGATTTCATATGATTATACATTCGCCACAGCTTCTCCGGAAAACAACTATTGAAAAAAACTGCTATTGTGTTATAAAAAAAAAAAGTAAAAAATTATTGTAGTATCCATGTTTGCCCAGCATCCAACAGCAAAACATTTACACTGGTATGCATCACGACCAGTCGACACACAGAGGACTGTATTTAGTGAATAGAAAATCACACATAGACAGCTTAAAATTATATGCGATCTGAGCAAATTGAATGCATGAGACAGCAGAGCCAGGGAATACCACAGGAGAGGACATACAGTGGGGATAGCAACAAGTCGAAAGACACAGGTAAAAAATGAAAAGAGGCAGTGACCCAGAGAATAACAGTCAGGAAAAAGTCACACACTAAAAGTGAATATAAAATAAAGTTACCAATACAATATACAATAAGCTAACTCACTGATACATTGATAAACACTCAAAACCATTTAATGTGTTGCAGCACAAAACAAATGACACCATATATCAAAATTAGGTGTACCTTCAGTATTTGTTAAACCTGCCAGTAAAGCAACTGAGCTCACTTTTGAAATGCCTTTTCCATATAATACCAGCCCGTGAGACAGTGTGAGCTCAACAGCTCTTTTGTTATAAATCAAAACCAAAAATAAAAATCTTCTTATTCATGTAAGACATACTAATGGACGATAGAAACACTGACCACAAGTACATACAATTTTACAAAAATGATAAATCCCCCTGTGCGAAGTCAACTAAAAACTGTTTAACATTCATACTACAAAAGTCACTTGATGGCTCATCATGTTCTCTTTAGTACCACAAATCAATAACTTTCTTACATTTATCTTTTGTTTGTGTGGTTCCCACATTCCTAACCATCTCAAAGTAAACACAGTCCTGGCCCTCTTGATGCCAAACATGTCGCAGTATTACATATGATAAACTTGCATTATCAGTTAAAAACCTCTCTAAATGAATTTTGGACGTACTATCTAAATCATTAAAGATTTTCAACTGTAGCAGTGCAGGAACTAGCCCTATCTGAGCTACTGCAGCCTTCAGCTACTTCTCATAAGCATCTCTGCAAGCTTTATAATTTTTATGTAAAGCCATCCTCTCATTGGCTTGCTCTCTCTCACATGTTTTCTATCTAACCCTCATTGCCTGTTTCATAGCAAAATCAACAAATTGCTGCAGCTGATTATTCGGAAGGGAATCTAGCCAGACCAATGTGTGATTTTGTGTAGCCTTTGTCTTGGCTTCACTGAAGCAAAGGTTAGCATGCGGGGCTCTTCTCATCAAGGCATCCATCATGCCCAGAGTCCGCTCAGCATGCATATTATGAGTAGGAGCTGAAGCTGTTAGTTCTATAAACTCTGGTGACTCAGTAGGGATGATCCCATCAAAATAATATTTCAACTGTCTTTCAAGAACAATAATAAATTCATGCAATAAACATTTTACTGTCTCCACAAACTCATCCGAGGTGGCCACCTCCATGTCTCTTAGTTCAGGCTGCACATCCATCATCTCATTTCCAAATGCATCAAGTTGTGTGTCCAGTAAGCCCTCTGGTCTGTCTACCAAGCTTTTCAGTACCTGCATGCAAGGTCTGAAGGCCTCTGCCTAGATTAAGGAAATGTTAGAAGTAAACATGACAGACTCATAGTAAGCACTTAGAATTTTAAAGCAGTTTTCATGTGTTATAAATAATGTGACTGTACAGTGTTACATATTTCAAATGTGAAGCATTATTATTGCATTACTTTTAACAGCATGCAGTGAAACAAAATAATGTCTTTGGTAAAAATTGCATTCAACTCCATACTATTCATGAGAATACTTGAGTGGTAAACAATCTAGAACGTTACAGATGATACATAAAACATAAAAAGGTGCAAATGTGAAAACTGTCATGACTAAAAACATCTCATTTTGAACATAAACTGTAAATGTTTTTTTCTATGGTATGACCTATTGTGTGTATACTGCATATATAATCTTCTTCATCTTCACGTTCACTTGCTTGAAACCCCAGGGGAAAGTTCTGGCTGTTTGTCCACTTCTGAACCCTAGTCTGTTGACAGAACCTGATTGTTGCCTGTGCATCCATTTTACAGTTAACTCATTTGCATGCAGACTGTTGGTTCTGTAACTCTCAGACAGGTGCACTCTGACTTCGAAAGATGCTCCCAATTAATTAACT
This sequence comes from Candidula unifasciata, assembly GCA_905116865.2. NCBI lineage: Eukaryota > Metazoa > Mollusca > Gastropoda > Stylommatophora > Geomitridae > Candidula > Candidula unifasciata. Next base: position 278,213 of record CAJHNH020000012.1, read on the forward strand.
CGTACGACATCCATACACACACAAAAAATGTTGAATTTAGTGCCAGAATTTGTGAAATTCGTGATCAAGATATGGGCAGGTAAAAATATCTCCAACATAAAATTCTGTAAACTGTAAATAATGACAAACACATGAAAAAATGGTACAATGTTTGTGGATGTTTAAAAAGTAACTCACATAACATTGTCAATTTACTAAGCATCCTAAGTTAATTACCAAAGAATCATCACCAAAGAATCATCTTACCAGTGATGGCCTAAATTAATTATTGGGATTTGGGGGTGATCAGGCAAAAATATCTCCAACAGAGAATACGATGGGCTCTAAATAATGACAGATGCATGAACAAATGCTACAATGGTTGTGGATTTAAAAAAAAAATGATTAAAATAACGTTAGGTAATTTAATAATTATTTTAAGTTAATTGTAAAGCACCAAAAAACGGTCTCCTAGTGCAAACATATTGGATTTCAAGCGAAAACAGTGATGCTACTAAACAATTTTTTTTAAACATGTGTTGTATTGCCAATCTTTGTGAAATTTCCCACACTTATAAAAAAATTAACGCAGAATTCAAAAATACATCACATATTGCGGTAATCTGGCTAATTAAGAAGATATTTACGAAATTACTTACCGTCATTGGATTTGAAGCGAAAGCAGTGATGCCACTAAACAATTTTTTTAAACATGTGCTGTATTGCCAATCTTTGTGAAATTTCCCACACTTATATAAAAATTAACGCAGAATTCAAAAATACAACACACATTGCGGTAATCTGGCTAATTAAAAAGATATTTACAAAATTACTTACCGTTATTGGATTTAAAGCTTTTTTTTTAACATGTGCTGTATTGCCAATCTTTGTGAAATTTCCCACACATAAAAAAAAAATTAACACAGAATTCAAAAATACAACACACATTGCGGTAATCTGGCTAATTAAAAAGATATTTACGAAATTACTTACCGTTATTGGATTTAAAGCCAAAACAGTGATGCCACTAAACAATTTTTTTTAACATGTGCTGTATTGCCAATCTTTGTGAAATTTCCCAAACTTATATAAAAATTAACGCAGAATTCAAAAATACAACACACTTTGCGGTAATCTGGCTAATTAAAAAGATATTTACGAAATTACTTGCCGTTATTCACTGCGTGCTGCCAAAAAAAAAATTGATTTATTTTATACGCGTCAAAACCATCTCAGGTCAAAGCCTGGCATCTCTCCAATAACTTCTAATAACTTTTCCGATTTTATCTTTCACGTAAAGAGCACAGAAAAATAATTTCTGAATAACAGACAATTTGTTTTCAAATTTTCGGGACGCAATCGCGTCTATAGATACCGACGAAAATGTATAGCAAAATAAACGAAACAAAACGATCCATTGCTATACCTAGCTAGTGGTTTATAACCGTGTGCAATGACGCCGGTTCACATCTCCCGACTTTACCTTTTTAATAGAAGATTTTTAAATCATCAAAAAGAAATTGTAAAATTGCAAATATATGTTTTATTTTTGTTTCAAACATAAAGCAACATGTGATTTTAATTTTATTTTCTACTTATATGTTGTCTCTTATAAGGATGGTTGACATATTGTGGTTTACAGCCAGGCTGGAATATTTGAATCTTTCAGCCCAAAACAACTGATTTCAACGAAACTGTTATTAGTCTTTTTTAAGAAGCTTGTTAAATGTCATTGGGTCTGCCCCGCCCCCCTCTCTTTCTTTGTCCTCCTTTATTTCCTAAATGCAATACTGACTTGAACAGTGTAAATGTTTACACATAGAGTATGGCGAGGCACGTAGAACGCCCTGGTCATCCACTGCACTTAGACATATCTCCAGTCGTCCTGAATCTGTCTCGCCACTGGACCCAGATATGACTTAGGCGAGAGAGTGAGGTCAACGACACTGCGCAACTCTTCCTCACTTTAATCCAAGTCACCGCACAGGTCACTCTTTCATCTTCAGCCATCATCCACACTCTACTGATGCAGTATCAAATTCGTTGGGCTGGTCATGTGGCACCCATGCCAGATCACAGGCTCCCAAAAAAAATTCTATGGTGAGCTGCAAAATGGGAAACGTTCCCAAGGCGGGCAAAATAAACGCTTTAAGGACACCTTGAAGTCTTCACTCAAAGCATTTGGGATGAATGACACCAATTGGGAGGTTGCCTTTCAAGACCGAAATGCATGGCGTGCAGTTCTACACAAGGGCGCGGCTACATGTGAAGCAAACAGAACAGCAAGACTTGTTAAGAAAAGGATGGACAGAAAGGCGACTGCAGGAGATCTCCTCCCTGGCACAACGCTCATTCCCTGTCCTCACTGTCCAAAAACTTTTCGGGCCCGCATCGGCCTCATCTTTTTACTCATACTTGATGAAAAAGAGTGGTCATCATCATCTTGATGGACAAAAAAAAAAAAAAAAAAAAAAAAAAAAAAAAAAAAAAAAAAACACACACACACACACACACACACACACACACACACACACACACACACACACACACACACACACACACACACACACACACACACACACACACACACACACACACACACACACACACACACACACACACACACACACACACACACACACACACACACACACACACACACACACACACACACACACACACACACACACACACACACACACACACACACACACACACACACACACACACACACACACACACACACACACACACACACACACACACACACACACACACACACACACACACACACACACACACAGAGGGAGAGGGAGGGAGAGAGAGAGAGATATTGATTGATTGATTGATTGATTGATTGATTGATTGATTGATTGATTGATTGATTGATTTACTAATAGTTCACTTGTGAGAAAGTCAAAAGTTGTACAGCGTAACGTGCGTAAACTAAATCTTCTGAACAGAATGTTGATGAGGCCATCAGATGGAATAATGAAGTCAAGCAAGGTCTCTCCAGCAGCCTCTTTACAAAAGACTTAACTACAATCCACAGGTGGATCGGGTAAGTACCTGTGTTTGTCAGTTCTTGTGTTCTAGGCCCTGGGTAAGGCAGCCCCAAGTAGATATAACTCAGTGATAAGAGGACCCTTTTCCACGCCTTCAGGGGTATTGAGTATATAGGGGTGAACCTGTATTTTATAGACCAAACGGCACTTGGTAGGTGATGTAGTCAGCATCACGCCAGCCTCCTTTACTTCGCAGGACTGGTACCCACTCAATGCTGGGTTGACCTGAGAGCCAAGGCCATATTTTTTTTTTTCCTAATCTGCCCTGTACAGATTAAAACCAAAGATCTTAAGGCTGGAGAACGTACAAACTTAATTTTTTAGAGGGTCACAGTATTGGGTGTGCAGTCCCATCTTTGAGCACCTAGCCACTACACTAGAGCAGCTCTGACATATCATGCAACAAACTGCTGCCCGGTATGGTATCATACAAGCTCAGAAATATTTCACAAAATCGCAAATCATTAACGTTTTCCTTTTGATGAGAAAGTTTTGCATTTTTACACAGGGAGACAGCATTATTAACACTGTTGCAACTTTTTTGATACCAGGCAACTTATTGAAAACTGGATAACTTCTGACCCCTTTCTTCTGAGCTAATTGTTCTGATCCATTTCTTCTGATCTAATTCTTCTGTCCCATTCTTCTGATAAACTTATCTTTCTAGCAGTGGTGGCCATTTAAACTCATCCTGTTCTATAATTCTGCTACTTTAGTTTGCTGAGACTCAGAAATGTTGATAAATAGTAGATAAACTCTGAGCTAGAAAGGCTTGAAGTAATGACCATTTGGTGCTGAAAGAGTGAAAGACTGCAGTGTTGTCATGCAGGAACTCAACGGTCACAACGTTAAAGCAGAAATAATTTTATATAGCTTTTTTTTTTTAAAACAGCTGAAATCAAATGCACTGTCTCCTAACACTAAGATCACATTATCATCATCATCTAGTGTCTTGCCAACTGGCGTGGGCGATCATGCCTCTCCGTAATCTGCGATCTCCTGCAGCATGTATCAGTTTGTGTGCCAACACACCTCCATGCCATGCAACAAGACTGTCAAGCATCTTCTCTCATTGTCTTCCTCTATCCCTCCTTCCACAGATCTTTCCAGTGGTCACAATATGTTCTATTTTCCCTCTTCTCATGACATGGCCGAAAAATAATGACTGTCTCCTTCTGATGTCTGTGATAACTTGTCTTGGGGCTCCCGCCTCTTTCGAAACCTCTTGGTTGCTCTTTTTTGGCTGTCCAAGGTACTCTAAGCATTCTTCTGTAAAACCACATCTCTGAGGCCTCAAGAAATTGTTTGGCGTGCCTACCGATTGTCCAGGATTCACAGCAAGATCACATTATATAAAGTGCAAATAGATCATTTCTCTCAAATGGCACTGAAACCTAGAGCACAGCTAAAAGAGAAGCCTTGTTATGATTCTCTAGAATTCATTTGTTTTCTCTAGAAAACAATCTTGCTAGTGGGCAATGGAGTTTGAGAAACAACAATGTAATTCATAATATTTTTAAATCACTGTTGATCTCTGACATCAGGAGGGCTTATAGAAGGAAATTGCTGGGCATGACAAGAGAGTGACAGATGTCAGACAGATACTGCATAAACTGAGGAGTTGAATGAGTATAGACCACAAAGCAGATGAAGAAGATGGTAGAGAGGTAATATTCAAGCGAACCTACAGGCCACTAGAGAGTACCAGTCACAGAGATGAATGACCGTGGGTGAAACCTGCAGCAATGAACCTCAAGAGGCAGAATGCTGCAGAAGAAGAAGAATTTATCAAACAACCATTCTGTAGTACATATTTGTTTACAGAAAGTGAGATAATATCTCCATTTGTTTTCATATTTTTCAGCTTGCTGAAAAGTCAAACTTTTTCATGTTTTTTTTTTAGTGCCAAGGGATCTGACTGTGGCCTTGTTAATGTAAACATTCCTACAAGTGGTGCAGAGATTGGTGGAGCTTTTGGTGGGTCCTTTTATTTGTTTGTTTGTTTGTTTTATAAATACAAATTGTTTTAGGTGATTGCTAGATCATCATCATCACCATGTTGTGCTGTTATACACATGTGGCTTGCAGTTTATTCTTCCATTCTGTTTTGACCCGCACAGTTGTTTCTTTATCGGGAATGCAGTCCAGCACCTCTGTCCTTTCTCATCATTTTTTGTCATATAGTTTCTTTTGGACAATCTCACTTCCTCAGTCCATTTGTTTCCTACTTAATTGGCTGTTTGGTGATTTTCTGTTTCCTTCTAATCATGATTTGCCCAATGAATCACCATCCCCATTGTCTTATAACTGTTTAAATCATCAGTTGTCCTGTTTCTTTGCCTTTCTTGAATTCATCCCATTTAATGTTGATTACCTCACTTCATCTTTCACTAAATTGGTTGTCAATAGAGGTAGAGTTCTGCTTCTTGCTCTTCTGGTTGCCTTGACCATAGACACATCATGCTGTTGTAGAGTTTCTCTGATGTTATCTTTCTATCTTGCTCTACCTCCTGCTCTAATTCTCTCTTTTGGTGTATAGTATGGCTGATAAACACAAGTCAGAATTTTTCCTTGTTTATCTGATAAAGGATATTATCTGTTTTCATGGAAACTGCAGTATGTGTACCTATATGGTGGAAACATTTAACTTCATCACAATCTTTATTGTCTACCTGAAGCTTGTGTAGAAGAAAGATATTGACTGCTGCAGGATATGGTCTACAAAAAAAGAAACATCCTAAAAAGGGGCTTTTGAGAGCCTGTGAAGAAACATTAAGGACAAACATATACTGTATCTTGCAGACATGCCAGGATGAATGAATGTTGTTGTTGTTGATAATGATCCAGAGGTGAGGTTTACCAGTTTCTGCTATATTTTGCCTCCCAAGTTCTTAACATTGTTTCCTCTATATTCTGTTGTCCACAGGTGTGGTATTCCGATTTTTCTTTTTTCTTGGTTCTTAACATACGTTGTTTTATGTCAATTTTCTGTAGACTTCCCAGAGGTGTGGTTTACTAGTTTTTGTTGTTGTTTTATTTTCCAGTTTCTTAAGCGCAAAAGGGGGGGGGGGGGGGGGGGGGGGGGGTATCTTTGTTTGTTACCTTCCTATATAAGGTTGGTTGTTCAGTCCTTGGTCATGACAGAATCCTCCCCATCTCCAGTTACAGCTTAATACTCAGGTTAACCTTGGAAATTGGTACCAAATAATTGTCTTTTTCAGTGTTTTTAAATTTTTTTTGGAAGGAAAAGTTTCATATCTGGTCTTGGTATTCTTTTGCCTTTCACATCTCAGCAAATCATAGGCCCTTAACCAGCTCACAGCAAACTCGTTATAAAATTTTTCAGATTAGTTGTATCAAAAAGCTAAAGTTTTCAAGAAGTATTTTTGCATCCAACCTCATGCCAGTCTTCATGCTTTTGTATTTGTAATTTACACTTGTACTATGAGTTTGAGGTATGAACATAGTGTGAAAGATGAGTGTTTGAAAGGGCTGAATGGTTGATGAGCCTGCGTGCCCAGTTTGTGACCTTTTGGAAATTTAGTTCATATTTTGGTTCAGTGGTTACTTCTTTTTTTCCACCCCCCCTCCCCTTTCCACCCCTCCCCTCCATTAATAGAACATAAGCAACTTCCTGACCAACGCTAAGTCACTCCTGTAGCATGCAGCTTATCTCAGGTCCTCCCTATCTTGGTAGCTTCACTCAAGCTTCCTTCTCCTCCTAAATGACAGCAGGTATGTTTTACTGTCTCCTCATTAGTCGCCTCTCGCTGCATGCAGTTTCAATAAAAGTAAAGGACTTTTACCCCCGTGCCACATTAGACATATAATGCTATTCTGATATTTGTATAGTCCAGTTGCTCCCTCAGTTGGTGATGTGGTTGCCGTCTTGCCAACTGCATGCAGTTATGTTTGTAAATTAGTTAAAAGGTAATGTTAACAGTGTTTATGATTTCTGTTGGCACCAGGTGGCGAAAAACACACGGGGGGTGGAAGAGAGTCAGGCAGTGACTCTTGGAAGCAGTACATGAGGAGGTCAACTTGGTAAGAATCATTGTAGTGTTGATTGTTGTAGGCATACACTAGAAGAGGAGAGGGACAAGCTCTGGAGGTTGACCAAGAGCAAGATGGAAAGATAACATCAAAGAAACTCTACAGCAGCATGACATGTTTGTGGTGGAGGCGGTCAGAAGGGCCATAACCAGTTCCTTACATGTTCATCAGTGCCTTAAGTGTACTAGAGGAAGTGAAGAAGATTGTTATAGAATGAGCATGTAATCATAAAAGAGGGTACTAGGCTCACACTTCCTGGCTGCCTGGGTCCTAATCCCTCAATGTTCTGTTTGTGCTGTTTATTTCCAGATGGAGAAGAAGCCCTCAACTTCACTCAAGCTTTTTTGTAGACGTTCACATTTGGTAGAATTGTACAGCTACAGTTGTCTGCAGGTTGAGGTAGCAGGTCTCACAGCCAGCATTCCTTATAGCAGATACTAGCTATTTCTCCTGCCTGTTCTCTTAGTGTGTTGTCACAGTCTGGTGACTTGCCAGTGTATCGTCACAGTCTGATGACTTGCCAGTGTGTCGTCACAGTCTGGTGACTTGCCAGTGTCATCACAGTCTGGTGACTTGCCAGTGTGTCATCACAGTCTGGTGACTTGCCAGTGTGTCATCACTGTCTTGTGACTTGCCAGTGTGTCATCACAGTCTGGTGACTTGCCAGTGTTTCATTACAGTCTGGTGACTTGCCAGTGTGTCATCACAGTCTGGTGACTTGCCAGTGTGTCATCACAGTCTGGTGACTTGCCAGTGTTTCATTACAGTCTGGTGGCTTGCCAGTGTGTCATCACAGTCTGGTGACTTGCCAGTGTGTCGTCACAGTCTGGTGACTGCCAGTGTGTCATCACAGTCTGGTGACTTGCCAGTGTGTCATCACAGTCTGGTGACTTGCTGTGTGTGATCACAGTCTGGTGACTGCCAGTGTGTCATCACAGTCTGGTGATTTGCCGTGTGTCATCACAGTCTGGTGACTGCCAGTGTGTCATCACAGTCTGGTGACTGGCCAGTGTGTCATCGCAGTCTGGTGACTTGCTAGTGTGTTATCACAGTCTGGTGACTTGCCAGTGTGTCATCACAGTTTGGTGAATTGCCAGTGTTTCATCACAATCTGGTGACTTGCCAGTGTGTTATCACAGTCTGGTGACTTGCCAGTTGGATTTCAGCTGTGGGTGATTTAGAGAAAGTCCGTTTTCATGGCTTTCAGACAGTGCTACGAGAGTTGCACCTTGGAAGAGATTTAGGCCTCACTACGTAATACTCCTAAAGACAACAGTAAATGCCCTACAGCCAGCTTTCATTGTGGAGACATTACAAGAATAACTGTATTGCATTTTCTGTCATTTCTATTTTGTTTTGACTGTCCTAGTTTGCTTGTTGATATTATGACAATGTTAAATGTGGCTGTATTTTTATTGAAACTGAACATATCCCTCTTTATTTCTTCTTTAGTCCAGGGATAGAACTTCACAAACAAATACAGATTCTGGAAATGATAAAAGAAGTAATTGCAATAGTTCTGCTTTTACGCACTCTCTTTGTTTGTTCAGTCTAGCTGTGATAGACACCTTCTCACACCATGTCCATGTTGACACTCAGTGGCAACACAATGTTAATATCACAGATCGAGTTTGACTACCCAGCTCAGATGACCTACTAATATTCCATCTTTCTGTCCTTGTCTCTTGCTGGCTCAGTTTGGTGTTATAGCTACACAGCCAGCTCTGACTATTTCACCAGCTAGTCATCCAAGATAAAATAACTGCTTGTGACCAGTGAAAATCTAGTAACACAGGGAGAAGTTTAATACTTTGAGACCATTGAAGACTTGAGGTTCTTATAAATGTCATGCTGGATGGAAAAGCTGAAGGCAGATGAGCAAGATGTATAATATCAGAAGCATTTGGGAAGATGGTTGAGTCATGTATAGAGAGTGACAGATAACAGAGAAATCAAATCTGCATGCACCAAAGAGTTGAATGGGAGTAGACCAGGAGGCAGACCAAGAAGGTCATGGAGAGATAATATACAAGCAGTCCCACAAACACTTGAAGTCACCAACTTGAAAGAGAAGGCCAATCACAAAGATGAACAGAGGCAGGTGATAACTGCAGCAGTGAACCTCAAGGGCTCAGCATGCTGAAGAAGAGGAGGATTTTGGGAGAAAACATTGAGAAATAGACAAGAGAAACCTGAGGCAAATGTTGATGAGAGAGGCCAAAGGTGCTGGACTGGATTCCATCCATGATGATATAAGGATTGCACAGGATATAAGGAAGGGGAAGACTAGACTGTAGGATGTGTGATGGCATGACAAGATGATGCTGAGCAGCTACACTGTTTTTATGTATTTCAATAAGGGAACAAGACGTTCCATTAACCAACACAGAACTGGTGTTATCAGTTGTTTTACTCTTGTGGAGCTTTTAAAGAGGAGATCAAAGCACCTATGGATCTGTCCTGAGTGCTGTGATTATAATCCTTTCTAATCACCGTTTTTATATTTACCAGTAATTTAGAAGATCTACAAATAATGGACTCCTAGATTTGTTGTATTATACGTGTTTTCTGCCACCCAACTACACAGACGTAATAAGTGTGTATATGTGGGTTTGAAAATAATGTTACTGTATTTAATATTATCCACACATATCTGTCGCCAGCACCCTGAACTTCAGCGACGAGTTACCATTGGCTCAGGGAATCAAGTTTGAATAGATGTATTCAGAAAGCTGTCAAAAACAGTGTCCCAACATAAACAGCCTGACATAAACAGTGTCCTGATATTGGAATCAAGCTTCAAGAAAGATTTGAAAGTCATTTTAACTGACTGAATCATGTGCAAGGATTCTTTGATAAGTCAATGATTACTGTCATGTATTGTTATCTTTTGTTGATTATTATACAAATTTATTTGATGATTCCTGATGTTGGTTGTGGAGTAGATGTGGGTAATGTAAGAAACGGTGCAGGCCAGGTGGAAGACAATGGAACAGCTGAATTATCTGTGTTAGTTGGGTATGGACTTGGCTGTGCTGAAAGAGCAACTGCTTGTGGAAGTTGCAGATGGACATTATAGTGGGAATTCTTTGTAGATAAGCCAGAAATAAAGCAAGAAGTTCTACTGGGGGCACAACAAGTGAGAAGATGAAATATTACAAGGAAGACAGCCTAGACATAAAGAAAGTGAAAAACTGCCATTACTACCTTTGTTTACCGCTGTTGAAGTTTGGGAGGGATGAGAGGTCTTTGAGCCTGAGGATTGAGGGCCACATAGCTAGTGCTGACACCATAGGCTTTGCAGGTTGGGATTTTATTTTTGCCCTCGACCGACAAATTTCCAACCTTACCAGGGAATCGAGCCAGGGTCTCCCACTTGAGAGTTTAGCAGTCTTAAGTGTTCGGCCAGCCACTCCTCATAGAGACAGTCAGATAAATTATTACCTGAAAGACGGTATAGAAATAACAAGAGACAAGCAGAGTACTACTGTTAAGACAGGGTAAATCTGTTTCTGAGAAATTGGATAGTGAAATTTCTTAACTGAGTGAATGAACCAGGAATTGAAATCTTTACACCTGGACCATTTCCAAAAGTGCTGTATCTCCTTCTTTAGTATTCATTACATAGTTACCATAGTGATGGTGCCTGTTGCAACCTAATTAATAGTTCAGTTAAAAAAAAAAAAAAGAAACCGAGCCAGAAAAAAAGAACAGAAAATATGTGGCAACCAAATTGCTGTGTTACTAGAGAGCAGCAAACAAGGCATTTTCTGGCAAGATTTAGTGAAAGATGGAAGTTAGCTGCAGACTTTGTGGTGGAAAAGCTTCGGGAGATGTAAGGTTGCTAGGAGCACCAGTACTTAAAGTGCATTTATAGTCTCTGTATCACATGTGTGCTTCTTGATCATTGTTACATCTGTATTGATATTATTGTTTGAATCACTGCATTTGGCTTCTATATTTTTGAAGAAATATATTTGTAATGAATATACCATGATCAGGGATGGGTATTATGTTTATCAGTCAGTCTGGTACAAACTGATAATTTTGTTGTTGAATCGATATCCTGTTGTTATTTGTACACATTTCTTCGGATATGAAGAAAAATCGCTCAAATTTGGTTCAGGTTGTTTATTGTAAAGCAATTTTAAAATAATGTTCAGCAATTCAAGTTGCTGCTTATTTTGTTGCTGTTGTGTATGTTGTTTCTTTGTAAAATAAATAATGGTACTTAAAATGTATTACCATCTTCTGACTGCTTTGAGCGCCCATGGATGTGTCCGGAGTGCTGTGAAGATAATCTAACTCATAACTCGCTCATCTTGTCTTTGATTCAATGATTATATGTAAATCTGTGGTGTCATATGCAAACCTTAGATGTATTATGGTTCCTCCTATGCTAACTGTTCTTGGATGTTTTTTAGAGCATCAGTTGTTATTTCAAGGAGATATAAAAAAAATCCTGGGGGAGAAAAGGCGGCCCTGTCTGACTTCTACAGTTGTTCAAAACCATCCCACATGTGTCTGTTAAGCATGATGACACTGTTGGCTTTAACATAAAGTTGTGCTATAGTACAAATGAGGGTATTAGGCATGTTATGTGTTCTTGTCTTATCCAAGAGTGCAGCATTCTCAAAAGCCTGCTTAAAATCTTTGAAAATATGATTAAAATGTTTTTGGTGCTATTATTCTTTATCCTGATAATGAAACCTTGGGGTTTAGAGGTTTGCAAAGAGTTCGCCAGACTTCCGTGTGAGCAGTTTTCATTTTGGCCTTGTTCCGTTCCAATCCTTTATTAGTCATGGACTGTTGGATGTTGTCTCCTGAGCAAACCCTGGGCTGTCTTGCAGGTTTGGTTCCCTGGTTCTTGACCTGCCATGGTAGCTGATTCACTTCCAATCTGCAGGCATGTCCAAACCATTGTAACTGATTGATCCGCTCGAGTTTGAAAGGCCTGGGTCTTGAGATCATGACATATTGTCTGATTGTGAATTTAGTCCTATCTTGTTGCCTGGACCACCTTGCCTAGACCTAAAGCTGGTTTCTGTGAGCTGTTGTAATTCCAAGCTAATACAGTTTTCTAATAATATTGTAAAATAAACCAAGGATCTAATGCCTACTTCCAGGGTACGAGAGGAAAGACTGGGAGAACAATACAGATTGACGCCCATCCCCTTTCCCCAAAAAAGAAGTGGACAACGTAATCTTAAATTATAAATTATTTTGTTTTAATAATGGAGGCAGCTGGGTTGGTCTAAAACCATCCATGGACCATATACTGATCTATGTCCAATTGTGTTGCCTTCTGAGTCAGGCCACAGCGACGCTTGAACATGTTTGCATGAAGATAGATCCATTTGTTGGTTACTGAAAGTAAAAACGATCATGTAACAAATTTTAAAAAATGTGGAATAGAAAGAATTACACCAGTAACAGCTTGAGTTATTATCGTAACGCAAATTTACAGTAGCACCAACTTGGGACAGAAAGAATTATGTGGTTACTTGGTTTAGAAAGTTACAAGAAATAGATAGTTACTTCAACAACAACTTGGTTTAGACAAAGTTACAATGATATGGGACATATAGTTACTTCAGCAACAACTTGGTTTGAACAAAGTGACAATAATAAATGTTTGTGAAAGAAAATTGTACAGCAACATGGGAAAGAAAGATTTAAGTTAACAACAAACAGAGTTAGGCAGAATTTTCAACGATACCCACAAAAAAGCACTGTTCAATACAAAATATTTCCAGCATTAGTGTCAAATATGGGACATTAACAGGAAAAACAAAACAAAAATGTGTCTGCAATGAATCTTAAATGTGACGAGAAGAAACAGGATCAGAAGTGATATTATGAAACAAATAAGTATAGAACCAGTGCCAAACTATATATATATTGAAAAAAAAAAATAGATCAAATCGCTCGAACATGTGTCAAGATTACCACAAGATAGTGGACCCACAAGACAGTCCTGTCACTCAGACAAAATAGAACCAGAACTGAAGGTCAACCACACAATCGATATACAGACGGAATATCTGAAGCCGTGAATACCAGCCTCTCAGCATAGAGCTAACTGTGTAGATAATCCCATCAGCTGGGCGGTAATAGTCGTGAATCATATATTAAACTTCTGATTCTGCAGGACCAGCTGGCCAGGCACTCACGACCTAAAGTGATTTCCTGCAGCACAATGATATCAAAGTCATAAATCAGTCTCCCCAGTACAGGTGCTTGACACTAAGACAGTCACAGTAACCCACTCAAACATGCTTTAATCCCAAGTTTTTCGCTTGACTCTCCGGGCTCCGTGTTTTCTATGCCGTCTTCCCTCTCCATTTCCTCGTCTTCTCTTCCCACTCTCTCATTTGCCACCTGAAGATGGTATCAATCATAGAGCAGGCACTCCGTAGCTCCAACGACGAATTCAACCTTTGGGCCTGTAGGTGAGCGCCAAGGCACTATGCTACAGTAGCTCCCTCTCGTATGAGATGCCTTTTCGAAGTTTGCCACTGCGAGGACAGACAGGGTCTAGAAATAAGGAAGAAGTAGACTTTTCAAAAATATAAATGTGAGTAAAAGTAAAGGTCCAAACCTGTAGGTGTATTGGGAATATATGGCTAGACCTATATTTGACCAATCAGCACTTGGTGGAAGATGTGGTCAGCATCACGCCGGCCGCCTTTACTTCCCATGACAGCACCTGGTATCCGCTGAAGGCTGGGTCGACAAGGGAGTCTAGGTCATTTTTGAAACAAAAGTCCAGCGTACGCGAACCCACGACCCTCCGATCCGCAGGCGGGCGTCTAGCCACGAACGCCACGGCAACTCCCTTAAATATAAATGTTATGTTTATAATTATTGAATGCTACCCGTACAAAATCCAGAAAATGAAGAGCTTATCTTTCCAGGGGAAGAATGAGATCCACACACAGTAAAAGAGGTTCTGTTTGCAGACGATCAGTGCCTTTCTACAAAGAGTGGAGTAGACAGCACTAACGTTTAAACAGGCTAAGTTCAACATGCAGAAGGAATAACATGAAAATAAATACCACAACTGAAGTTATGCGGGTCAGCAGAGTTCCTAGCCCACTATAGATCGGGTTGAATAGTACCTGTCTGAAGCAAGTAAAACAATTAAAATTTTTAGGAAGAATATTTTCGGAGGATGGAAGAATAGATCGGGAAATAGAAACAAGATGCCAACGAGCCAATGCTCTTATATACAAACTGACCCCGTCTCTCTAGCGTAGTTGGCTAAACCGGATTGTGCGGTGACCGGGTGACGAACTCCCTGTGGTCCGGGTTCACTCCCGGGGGTGGGCAGAAAAGCCACATTTCTCCCAGATTTACGGTATTTAAAATGGAATCAAGGCCGAAAGGTTGCGATATCCATAATACCGAGCCTAAGGGTTAACAACTCATGGCTTCTGCATTCTAAAACAAACAATATACCAACTGACACCGTTATTAAGACATCGAAACAAAAGTATGAGAGCCAAGAAACAGATTATAGACAGCATATTCATACTAACACTGTACTACCAGTACCAGACTTGGACATTATCACATTTAAAAAGTTAGTTGCGTATCCTGTACAGGACGTTGCAGAACCAACCCCAACATTGTTTTGGCTGTTGTAATTTTTCTAGGCAAATGTTACTCCAGTAGTTTGCCATTGTTTTCTGGACGGTCAGCTTCTAGATACCACTGTCGAAACCAACGCGAGGCGCAAGACCCGCAGCTGGGATCGAACCCGGCCCTCCGGCAATACGAAGCGCGTTCGCAACGCCTAAGCCATAGACGCCGGCATTATCACATTGCCTACTGATAATTACCACCGGTGAAATGAGATGCCTGAAAGAAATCGCCAAAGCAAACACCCGAGACAAAGTTTGAAATGGTATCATCGGACAGATTGTAGGAACAACACAATACAGCAAATTTATTAAAAAACAGAAGATCACACGGTTTGTACATTTAGTAAGAATACAGACAGAACAGCTACAACCGCAGGCGCTACATGTGAAAAGATTTGAAATGAAAGCAAGAGGCCGCCCTATGAGAAAATGGAATGATGACCTTAAAGAGCTTCTATATTGGCATAACAATTGATACCCATCAAGCAATGGATCACAAACTGTTCCTCCCCACAACTGTTCCTTCGCTTAACGACAGAAATGAAAAATTGGGATGCCGATGATGACTGGTACAACACACGACTCACCCCATTTCTGCCCAAATACAACGGGACAAGCAGCGTGGAATGTTAGCAGATCTCTCTTCCCCGATGGCCTATAATTGTACCAGAACAAAGCCATTTTCTGAAGAAGAAACAAAAATAGTTTTCGCATTCTACAATAGATCATATTGAAAAGTGTTAACAGTCTAACAAACACATTAAAAGGTGTTCACATTCTAACATAGATCGCATTGAAACGTTTTCACACTCTAACATAGTTGGCATCAAAGAGTGTTCTCGTTTTAACATAGATCATACTGAAAAATATTTACATTTTAACATATATCACATTACCCCCATAAAAAAAACTGAGGGGGGGGGGGGCGCCCAAGTCGTCATACAGATAACTGAAATATGGTGACATATATCAGGGGTCGTCATACAGATAACTGAAATATTGGGGACATATATCAGGGGTCGTCATACAGATAACTGAAATATTGGGGACATATATCAGGGGTCGTCATACAGATAACTGAAATATTGGGGACATATATCAGGGGTCGTCATACAGATAACTGAAATATTGGGGACATATGTCAGGGGTCGTCATACAGATAACCAAAATATTGGGGACATATATTAGGGGTCGTCATACAGATAACTGAAATATTGGGGACATATATCAGGGGTCGTCATTCAGATAACTGAAATATTGGGGACATATATCAGGGGTCGTCATAAGATAAGTAAAATATTCGGGACATATATCAGGGGTCGTCATACAGATAACTGAAATAAGGCGACATATACAAGTGGTTGTCATCTTGCACTACCACTTGAAAACTTCATGCTCATTATTGACATGTACTGCTTGCTGATTCACAATAAAACAAAGTCACTGTCACTTCATAATTTTTTTACGTCCTTCAAGAGTGACTGATTGTAACTGTAACACTGTCCTTTCCAAGGCCTTTTCCTTTTGATTAGCCTGGGGTGATGACGTCATGCCAAGCTGATGATAGCCACACGGCTCATACTGGAGGCGGTCGTTTCTTGTTCATGTCATGTTCTGATAAAGGCTTTCTATCTAAACCGTTCACTTGTCGCGCATGACTGTGATAATGTAAAGCTAATTAGTTCTACCTCTCGTCTGATTTGATATCTTTCATGTCAAGAACAAATCGAAGGAGAGGTGTGAGCTACAACAACAGCAACATTAAATACTTACATAAATAAGAAAAGTAGCCATTCTGTTATCACCAGGTCTAAACTTAGCGAGAGGCGATCTTTCGTCTATGTCCTTCTGTTAGATAGAATATTGATACTGTTGAGACCAACAACATGGGTACGGACATATAGCATTCTTTCGTCTATGTCCTTCTGTTAGACATGAAAGGTAGGTAGGTAAGTTGTACCCCACCAGGACATCACACAAGAGATAAACACTCGGTGACACAAAGTGCTACCATGCGGATGAGGATCACTCGTGGAGAGGCCCCGGAACGTTGTTTAGCCGTTAGGCCATATTTCAGGCCCGGCTTTATTTAGGGCCCCCAGCAAAAGGCAGGGTGGGACTTCAGCATAACTTAAAATTACACCCCACATGGAAACGAGTGATATAAAAAATGAAATTGTTGAGAGCAAAAATAGGGGCACGATATCTGTATGGCGAGCATCAGTTGTAAATATCATTGTCAACACCTTTTTACATAGAATGGAAACCATCAGTCACTGGGGACCATGGAGTTGTGCTGCTGGTGTCTGGAACAGTGTCTGTTGTGACTGTAAAGTTCAGTGCGTGAGTGGCAGTCTCTGCCACATAGTCCACCAGACGTTGATACACTCTCCCTTCAAGGCTGGTTTTCTCATAGGCGACTTCTCTAAATAGCTCGCCGCGTTTGGTCTCTTTCAGACTGCTGCAGTACGTCTTTCACCGTCTGCCTCCAAAGGAGTCGGTTTGCAACTCTCTCCCTTTCAGGTCGCGTTTGTGTATGTCATAGCGTAACTTTGGTCTTCTTGCAGTTCTTATCCCCTTATTAATTCTTGATAAGGAGATTCTTTGGAATGCGACTGTACACCAGGCGAGAGACATGCCCCAACCAGCGTAGGTGTCTTTGCTTCAGTAGAAAGTACACTGTTGGTATTCCTGCTCTTGTAAGTACCCATTCATATATATATATATAGTTTGCAATAGCAGCATTTATCAGCCTGTCAATCAGTTGTAAATATCATTTTTTAATGTTTGTTTATCCTTCGCAGTGCAATGCAGTTACATTTTAAAAGTAAGATCACAATATGCCCTTTCGTGCTTATAAGAAAATCCGCCAGTACAGTAGCGAGGCAATAGTAGTTTGACTGTAGTAGCAGTACCATAGCAGCAACAGCAGCAGCAGTGGTAGTAGGGATGGTGGTCGTAGTAGTAGAATCATAACAATAGTAGTTGTCAGAGGAGTAGTAGTAGTAGTTGCAGCAGAAGTGGTGGTGGTGGTAGATGTAGTACTGTGTTGGTAGTGTTAGTGGTAGCAGCAGAACTAATAGTAGTAGTAGCAGCAGCAGCAGTAATAGCATTTTCAGTATTAGTATGACTAACTTTATTAACGGAATCCAAGTGTACATCATAGTGACCTCCCATGCCATAATTAACAACCTGGAAATGGAGAAAAGAAACAATAGATAAATGCCCTTCAGAAAGCAGTGGCAAACTATTAAATTTAAACTCTCTAGTGCTGTGTAGGTTTGTGATATTTCGTGGGGACAAAGTGCTACTACTCTTAATTATTATTATCACCATCTTCATTATCAAAGGGTATGACAGACGGGACATTTTCGTTGTTGTCAAGGAATGATACAAAACAAAAGTTTTCAGTCAAGAGGATCGACTTCATTGCACCGGGTGTTATCCCACATGGCCCAGTCTCTCTCCGCAGAACGGCTAGCCGCTTGTTGAAAGCATCGCACAGAGCAGGAACTCATTAGCTCCGGCGACGATCCCCAGTGATCTCCGTAAAAACTGCACTTCCGAACTGCAGTCGTGAAACGAACCCACAAACTTAAGGTCGTGAGGCAAACAGCTTGACCACTTTGCCATGGAGATGCTCTGCTTTGATCAACGAACGTTGTGATCTGAGGTTAATGCTTATCTACCTCTTGCCCAAGCCTAGCCTCTACTTCAGACTGCTTACCTTTGGTTGCCCCAGTAAGAACCAGATGCATAATATGCAGTCGAACCAGGTTTCCCCGATTTGTACCACTTAAATTGTCATCATTGAGAGGTTAATCTTACAGACGACAATCCTAGAGAGGAAATCCTGCCCACATTGGACTAAAGGTTACTTTCTAACCGCCGCTTGTCCAGATGTAACCTCTCCTTATGGTTTAACTGGAATTCTGGATTTTTTCCTTGGATTCGCATGTAAAAAAAAAAAGCCAGTTGGTGCAGTAGGAAGTGACCAGGATCAGACCTCTCCTGCTACCATCAAAACTGTAGCTGTGCGCTAGCTGCTGAAGATAGGAATGGAGCACATACGGGAATGTCCCGAGTGCAATCATTGATCTTTTCTCGGCTTAGATCAAAAGGGCGAATCGGTCATTAAGCAACACACTTCTGGCGAACTCAAAATCCTGGTGGTTTCTATTGGCTCAGGGTCCGATATATGGGTCAAGTCGCTTCTAAGTCTTTAGGCTAAGATCAAAAGATGCTATAGGTCATAGACTTAGATCAAAAGACTCTATAGGACAGGCTGTAAAGCACTACTAAGGGGACAAACCCCACCCGGATAGCTAAAAACAGGTAATTTCCATAAGGATTGGCAGTATTACTTAAAGCGTTTGGCAGTGGCAATGTCTGGCCGACATTGTGGTTGGATGCAGTTGGCACCCCGTCCCTCCCCCATGTTTCTTATGCTGCGGCGCTTCCCCCCCCCCTCCTTTCCCCAAATACTGTCGTATACATAACTAATACTCAATGGCATGTAATGTTATCTGCTCTAGTAATCTGCTG
>CAJHNH020000012.1:302500-341986 GCA_905116865.2 Candidula unifasciata
GCCTCGAGGTCTATGACCATTCATATCCCTTGTGTATACAGATTTTACTTCTCTGTCATCTGACATCATTCTTTCAGTGTGCCCCAACCATTTCAGTCCATTAGATCTCATGATGCCAGTTATCAGTTGTGATTTAAACAGATTACGAATTTCGTTGTTGCTTCTCACTCTCCATTCACCGCTCTTTACATCTTTGATGAGTCCAAAGATTCGTCGTAAGACTCTGTTTTCAAAAACCTGTATAAGGCTTCATCTCTTTTAGTTGTGCTCCAAGTTGTTATACGTGAATGGGGTTGTATAACATAATTTATAAAATCTAATACTAAAATACACAAGAACAAAAGCGATCAAATGAAATAAACAAATATTTAACCCCTCTTTGCCTTCCTGAGAAGAGTCGAGTGCCTGTTAGGATAGTACCGAGAAAGGAGGATGAGGATGAGAAGATTTTATTGTTTGGAAGGAGAGTCCCCAAAGAACGATGCTTCTGCCTTCTTCTTGGGATGTTTCGGATATGTGACATTGTCTGGTCATTTCCGACGATGCTTTAACGGCTTGCTTAGGCTTTATTTGGGTGATTCTACACAGTCGTTGACACCTGTCCGTGGCTTTGTCTCTAGAGAAGTAAACAAAGCTGTGGTGGCTGCTTTTGACTCGTACAAATTCGTGTGCCAAACAAAGGCTGTATACCAAGACACATTTTTCTCGTCTAAACAGGACGTAAAACAAAGTGAACGTACTCCAAAGCGAACATGTTTCGAGTACCTATGTAAAATAAAAAGTATAAGCAAATAACTGGAAAAAAAATTTGTAAAGGCGTTAAAAGCTGCCAGTCCCATTTTAGTCTACCTACAAAATTGCTGGGGAGTGGAAGCACAGCCCCCCCCCCCCCCGTCCCGCCCCCCCCGTCCCCCATATGTCGCTGGGTACAGTCATGGAAACCTCACCAATGCCCACTACCTTCATTAGATGATTTTAGCCTTTTTTGGTTGAGTCCAGGCAGGTTCCAAGCTGACATAGAGGTGGCCCCATTAGGAGAGTAAAGAGCGTCTACCTATTTGGCCAACCCACAACCTTTTAGCCTCTGAGCTGCTATAGTTTTCATATAAGAAATTATGAAAATAAATAAGCTAACTGATAATTTGCAATGTACAGAAAGACTACATTTAAAAGAACGTTTAAATTAGTAAGATATTAAAATCAGTAAGTGACGTGGGAACAAATAAGAAACACATGTTTCTGTATGGCTATTTGTCTGAAGTCGCAATTAGCTTCAGCCCCGTGGATCTACACATCTGGAATTGCAGTAGTAAAAGGTAATGAATGAGCTGATCAGCTGGCAAGTAATGCCCCAATGTATACAAGAAGACTGAACTGATGTTATCAACGCTGACTACGGGCTTGCTTCTCTTGATTGCGTGAGCTGGGAGCAAAGCTTGATGACTCATCTATATGCCGTCTTCGAAGCAAAGTCGAGAAACACTCAAACCGGCTTCTCTTGGACACAATCAATAGAGGTATATTAGAATGGCTGCTTCACCAAAGGGATGGGATGCCCAATGCTCAGGTACACCGATTGTGATAACATATGTTTGTAATTGTAAAGTGGATACATTCATTTACTCACCTTATCAGTCGCATAATTTGTCAGACCGTTGATTTCTTCATCTGTGATGACGTCAAAGAAAAGAGCCACATAAGGCGTCACAGAAATTAGTTCCATTTTAAACCTATAGTAGGGGAGCAGGACTTGTCTATATGTGCAGTTCAATCTCCGGTCAAACTTGTTCTGAAACACAAGATACGCGGGAGCTGATAGTACACCAAAATTTGGTCAAAAAAGTAATAACTCGGTTAGAGTAAAAGTACAGAACATTTTTACGTAAGTGGCCAACAGGGTATATGATGTCAAGCTCAGATTTGTTATTGACTATGGGATTTGATGGGTGGTGTGGTCAACATCATGCCGGCCACCTTTACTTCCAGAGGTATGACACTGTACCCAATTTAGGTCTGCGTCTGTGGCTTAGGCGTTGCAAACGTGCTTCGCAATGCCGGGTTGCCAAGTTCGATCCCAGTTGCAAGCGACATGGCCGCAAAACGTTTTGCGTTGGTTTTGACAGTAGTGAGGAGAGATGACCGTTCAGTTGGCAAAGGCAAACTAATGTAGGTAAAATTTGCCTTAAAAAAATCACAACAGCCAAAAATAGGAGGTTCTGCTGCGTCCTGTAAAGGATACGCAACTAACTTTTACTACCCATATTAGGTTGGGGCCTGACCTGAGCCAAAAACATTGCTTTTCCACCACTTTTTATAGGTGATTCGAACTCAAGATCTTCCGGTAAACGAGCGTCTTGTAGCTATACTACTGCTGACACCAAAACTTTAATATTGAAAACAAATATTGTCTGTCTTTCATAATTATCATGGCAGTCCACGACCTGTGATCTCCAACAGCATGTACCAGTATTAGTGTGCTGCAACCCCTCCATGCCAGTTCACGACCTGTGATCTCCAACAGTACGTATCTAAGCTCATGTGCTGCCACCCATCCATGCCAGTTCACGACCTGTGATCTCCAACAGCACGTATTTGTGCTCATGTGCTGCCACCCATCCATGCCAGTTCACGACCTGTGATCTCCAACAGCACGTATCTAAGCTCATGTGCTGCCACTCATCCATGCCAGTTCACGACCTGTGATCTCCAACAGTACGCATCTAAGCTCATGTGCTGCTACCCATCCATGCCAGTTCACGACCTGTGATCTCCAACAGTACGTATCTAAACTCATGTGCTGCCGCCCATCCATGCCAGTTCACGACCTGTGATCTCAAACAGCACGTATCTGTGCTCACGTGCTGCCACCCATCCATGCCAGTTCGCGACCTGTGATCTCCAACAGCACGTATCTAAGCTCATGTGCCACCCATCCATGCCAGTTCGCGACCTGTGATCTCCAACAGCACGTATCTGTGCTCATTTGCTGCCACCCATCCATGCCAGTTCGCGACCTGTGATCTCCAACAGCACGTATCTGTGCTTTTGTGCTGCCACCTATCCATGCCAGTTCACGACCTGTGATCTCCAACAGCACGTATCTGGGCTCATGTGCTGCCACCCATCCATGCCAGTTCGCGACCTGTGATCTCCAACAGTACGTATCTAAGCTCATGTGCTGCCACCCATCAATGCCAGTTCGCTACCTGTGATCTCCAACAGCACGTATCTGTGCTCATGTGCTGCCACCCATCCATGCCAGTTCCCGACCTGTGATCTCCAACAGTACGTATCTAAGCTCATGTGCTGCCACCCATCCATGCCAGTTCGCGACCTGTGATCTCCAACAGCACGTATCTGGGCTCACGTGCTACCACCCATCCATGCCAGTTCGCATCCTCTGATCTCCAACAGCACGTATCTGTGCTCATTTGCTGCCACCTATCCATGCCAGTTCACGACCTGTGATCTCCAACAGCACGTATCTGGGCTCATGTGCTGCCACCCATCCATGCCAGTTCGCGACCTGTGATCTCCAACAGTACGTATCTAAGCTCATGTGCTGCCACCCATCAATGCCAGTTCGCTACCTGTGATCTCCAACAGCACGTATCTGTGCTCATGTGCTGCCACCCATCCATGCCAGTTCCCGACCTGTGATCTCCAACAGTACGTATCTAAGCTCATGTGCTGCCACCCATCCATGCCAGTTCACGACCTGTGATCTCAAACAGCACGTATCTGGGCTCACGTGCTACCACCCATCCATGCCAGTTCGCATCCTCTGATCTCCAACAGCACGTATCTGTGCTCATTTGCTGCCACCCATCTATGCCAGTTCGCGACCTTTGATCTCCAACAGCACGTATCTGTGCTTTTGTGCTGCCACCTATCCATGCCAGTTCACGACCTGTGATCTCCAACAGCACGTATCTAAGCTCATGTGCCACCCATCCATGCCAGTTCACGACCTGTGATCTCCAACAGTACGTATCTGTGCTCATGTGCTGGAACCCCTCCATGCCAGTTCACGACCTGTGATCTCCAACAGCACGTATCTGTGCTCATGTGCTGGAACCCCTCCATGCCATGACGAAAGATAGGGAAAATAAGAGGAGATGGCGAGGTACTAGGAAGGAGGGGCAGGGACCGACCAACACGAAGATGGAAAGAAGATATAAGTGGCTCCTTGGATATGGAAGTGTACGAGGCAGGAGAGCTGGTGAGAGACCGCGTATCTTTGAATCAGACCGTGTTGAGAGCGATGTTCTGCCAAAAAATCTGCAACGTGATGATAAGGAGCTTTCCCATATAAGCCAAACAATCAATCAATCAATCAGTCAATCAGCCAATCAGTCAATCAAATTATTAAATCAACTAATTATTCAATCAACTCAACAATTATAACATTAATCTGTTGCTCGCTCACGCCGCTCAAGCAATCAAATCAGACAATCATCACATTAACCTGTCGCTCGCTTACTGAACTCAAACAATCAAATCAAATCAATCAATAAAGGAACCGATCAGGAACCGTTTCCTTAATTAAGGGTGGCTGTTATATTTTCTCATCCCTGTCCATTTGATTATACACTCTATCAGACTGCCTTTCATATATCTCTTGATGTTAACCCCGCCCCTTCCCACTTGTATCGCCGTCTTCCTATTTTGTATGGCGAGGTTAATAATGAAACATTCATTCAGACTCGGTTCGGAAATACTATATTCTGTTATCTACAAGCTCAGATCTTTATGTCTAGGTATACAGACGCACTATTATGCTCGAGTCGGCCGTGATGGGCGTTATATACTATTAAAAAACAAGTTAAGTCAAGAATTGGCATCACAGCACCTGGGGAATTCCCATGCGTGCCTCGTCCTCATCTTAAGCAGCCGCGCTAAGTTCCAATACTGATGGTATCGTTCACAATCTGGTTAATGTCTGTCGTGCCTTTCCTCTGAGTGTAGTGAGCCGGCCAGACCTTCGGGTTACACCCAGGTGCCTTTTTCTCTCCAGGCCATAATACTCTTTTTTTCTCTACTGATTCCGTACTTGTTCCCAAAGGGCCTTGACCACATCTGCCTTGTCATCTATCAGTTCACCACCCAGTGGGGCAGATCCAGGCAGATGGAAACAAATATAACAAATACTATTGGAAACAATACAACAAATACTATTGGAAACAAATACAACAAATACCATTGGAAACGAATATAACAAACACTATTGGAAACAAATGCAACAAAAACTATTGGAAACATTTACAACAAATACTATTGGAAACAAATACAACAAATACTATTGGAAACAAATACAACAAGTACTATTGGAAACAAATACAACAAATACTATTGGAAACAAATACAACAAATACTTTTGGAAACAAATACAACAAATACTATTGGAAACAAATACAACACATCAGAATACCTTTGTCAGTTTATTTTGTAGCTTGCATAGACGTCCTAATTCTTCTTTGAATGGTCTCTGCGTGCTTGGGTCGACAGCCAGTGGTGGTCTGAATTCTAATTCCCGTTCCAGTTGTTTGACTTGGACGTTTTGGGGATCTGAAGTTAAAAAGACATGTTAAGAAATACGATTCGTTAGGAACCTTAACATCAGTTTGGTGATTGAGTTTAATCACATAAATTATTAATTCAAGAGGGTTGCAAATTGTCACTTGTGGGGAAATCTGACATTTTTTGTTGTGGTTTTTGAAAATAGGGTTCTAATATCGCAGTCATTAGTCTTCAAAAAAAAAAAAAAAGCTAGTTGTCCACTACCAGTAGAATTGGCAGGGTTCGGACGGGACAGCTGTCCACTACCAGTAGAATTGGCTGGGGCGGACATGACAGCTGTCCACTACCAATAGCATTGGCAGGGGCGGACATGACAGCTGTCCACTACCAGTAGAATTGGCAGGGGCGGACATGACAGCTGTCCACTACCAGTAGAATTGGCAGGGGCGGACATGACAGCTGTCCACTACCAATAGAATTGGCAGGGGCGGACATGACAGCTGTCCACTACCAATAGAATTGGCAGGGGCGGACATGACAGCTGTCCACTACCAATAGAATTGGCAGGGGCGGACATGACAGCTGTCCACTACCAGTAGAATTGGCAGGGGCGGACATGACAGCTGTCCACTACCAGTAGAATTGGCAGGGGCGGACATGACAGTTGTCCACTACCAGTAGAATTGGCAGGAGCGGACATGACAGCTGTCCACTCCCAGTAGAATTGGCAGGGGCGGACATGACAGCTGTCCACTACCAATAGAATTGGCAGGGGCGGACATGACAGCTGTCCACTACCAGTAGAATTGGCAGGGGCGGACATGACAGCTGTCCACTACCAATAGAATTGGCAGGGGCGGACATGACAGCTGTCCACTACCAGTAGAATTGGCAGGGGCGGACATGACAGCTGTCCACTACCAGTAGAATTGGCAGGGGCGGACATGACAGCTGTCCACTACCAGTAGAATTGGCAGGGGCGGACATGACAGCTGTCCACTACCAATAGAATTGGCAGGGGCGGACATGACAGCTGTCCACTACCAGTAGAATTGGCAGGGGCGGACATGACAGCTGTCCACTACCGATAGAATTGGCAGGGGCGGACATGACAGCTGTCCACTACCAGTAGAATTGGCAGGGGCGGACATGACAGCTGTCCACTACCAGTAGAATTGGCAGGGGCGGACATGACAGCTGTCCACTACCAGTAGAATTGGCAGGGGCGGACATGACAGCTGTCCACTACCAATAGAATTGGCAGGGGCGGACATGACAGCTGTCCATAACCAGTAGAATTGGCAGTTCATTTGGCTTCATTTCGCAGCTGATGTCTCTTACACAGTTTTCAAATAGAACGCCAGTCATCAGTACAGACTTTTATTGATCTTCAAGTAACGGAGAGGTCATCATGCTGATGGTTCTTGAATGTGCATGGCTTTGCCAATTGATCAGTCTTCGATGCTTTAAATTCTGTCTCAAGCAGTTATTACTTTAACCCTTCCTATTGTAAGGTGTTGGGCTTGAATACAATAAATACTTAAGCCTGAAGGAGTTCCGCAAAGACATTTTTGGACGGAAGTCATGAAACTTATAATTTCAGTATAAAAGTTTACTATACAAACTGTCTGTGATAGAAGATAGCAAGGAAACGAAACGACATTTGGAAGGTTTTCAGCTCTTTACATTCGTCAGTGTCTATGGCTCGTATCAGACATGACCTTGAACAATGTCCGCAATCCTCAACGAGGGTGGGTGGGGGGTAGGGGGGGGGGTGAAGCAGCCGTGGTGTAGCGGCTAGGAGCCGGGGTTATGTTGGCCACATCAAGTGTTGTCAATAAAATACAGGCTAACCCTATATGTCCTATACCCTTGAAGGAGTGGAAAGTGTTCGTTATTTTACTTATGCGTACTCCTCAACATTAAAGGCTACCTGGTAAGGTGAATTGAGGAAATATTTCTATGAACACTTCCAAACTTCTAATTGAAGTTATTGGGTTCACCACACACAATTTTCTATGCGATCGCGTGTCACACGTTAAATATACCTAGCTTTCCTGAGCTGACCACTTGATGCTTGCAAATTGACTGCCACCAGACGGAATTCCTGGGGGATTGTTTTAGCAACTTATCAGTCATGTGATTTATGTGTTAACTGCTCTCATTGGTTAAAGCAGCTTCATGTGGCTTCATTAACTTCAGTGAAAGGAGAGTTTATTGTTTATGCAGTCGATCTCCGCTTGTCTAACCATATCTCTCCAAATAAAGGTAAAGCTAAAGTCGGGAGATGTGAACCAGCGTCATTGCACACGGTTATAAACCTTAAGTGCTCTGTCACCAGTACGGACAGCTGATAAGAATTGTCCGCCTGTGTCGCCGTTCGTACGTTGCTACGGTAGTAAAAATAAAATGAATGATAGTACCGTATTTAAGCAACTTACTAAAAACTGTCAACAGTCCTCAACTAACATGGGAAAACTCTCTTATTCCAATAACAACCTAGTCATCTGCTTGTGAGATGCATTTGTGTGTGAGTTATTTTGAAGCCCCACTCTGGCTCTTTCCAGGGGCCGCAATATAGCCCGGCCATAAATGTGGCCTTATGGCTGAACGCAGTTTCCGGAACCTTTCCACGGGTTATCCTCATCCGCATGGTAGCACTTTGTGCGATGGGGTGTTTATCGCTTGTAG
The DNA here is from genome assembly GCA_905116865.2 of Candidula unifasciata. Lineage (NCBI taxonomy): Eukaryota > Metazoa > Mollusca > Gastropoda > Stylommatophora > Geomitridae > Candidula > Candidula unifasciata. The sequence continues at coordinate 310,712 of CAJHNH020000012.1, forward strand.
AGATTCTAGTGAGCTGTATTTGTTCTATCACCAGGAACGAAGTGTTGTGACACTAGGAGAGACCAACACCACCAACACTGCATACCTAAGCTGACGGCCATCTTGTACATCTCGGTGGCTTTCTGTCTGTCTCCTTGCTGTAGGATTAAAACAGGTCATGTACATTTGTATCTGAGTTTTCATTGCCAGTCAGAAAGAACTTACATCATCATTTCTCTTGTCACAATATAGATACATAATGGACACACACTCACAGACCCCCTCCCCCCCCCCACACACACATACACACACAAAGATAACTAGGTATTTGTTCCGACTGATATACGTTCGACTTGGTATACATCCCGTTCAGACGCGACCACTTTTGCTTTACGTGCGACCTCTGTTGGGAATATGACCCACGTCAAAATTAACACGACACGGCACTGTATCTTTGTTTATTTCTCTCGAAACACAGCCGCGGGGAGATGTCAGTGACCTTGCACCCCAACAGAGCCCAGACAAGCCATAATAGCCTTGTCAAGAATGACCAGACAATGTCACATTTCAGAAACATCCAGAGAAAAATGCTGAAGAAAATGTCATTGGACAGATTTTTAGAAAAAAGTTAAACCCGATGAGCCTCAACCAAGTTTTTATTTCTTGGGAAGAGAATTCTCCCTCTAAACATTTATATCTCCTCTTCCTCCCTTGTTGGAACCAACCTATTAGGTACTCGACTCTTCTTAGGAAGGTCAAGTGAGGTTAAATACTTCTTATTTTATCTAATTCAATGAGTGTATTTTAGTACTAGGTTGTATTTACCTTAGTTAATAAAACCCCTGTAATATATAATATTTGAACAAAGAAGACACAAACAACTGACTGCACAATTTATTGCTTAGCATATTTCACTATATCTCGCCAAGTGCATACTATAGTAACAATCTATGAAAATGGAGCAAATAAATGAACTCTTCAAACTGAAACACAGAATCGACTACATTAAAAAACTGTTTGTTTCTCTAGAGTAAACTCAAGGTTGAGACTATGTCCTTTTGTTTGCATTTGTGTTTCTCACGGCTAGAGATAAACTTCATCCTCTCCATTGCACAAAACATTGGCAGCATTGTAGAATACGCAGCCCCACATTCGGCAGAAACATAACATAAACATTGAACTATTAGGGTCGTGGAGGTGTATTGATGGAAGCACTAGCACATAAAACAGGTAATCTTTATCTGTCTTCCGCTTGATAAATAAGTGTATGATAACTTAGTCGTGCCCATTTATTGATGCTGTCATTCCAGGTTCTTCTTTGCCCTCATCTTCTTCGAATACCCCGCAATGTTCCTTGAAATATAGTCTTTGCAATCAAATCATGTCTCACCACGTGCCCAAACCAAGCTAGCTTGCGAAGTGTTACCACTGCCAGGAGAAGCTCCTGATGTCCCGCAAACATGTATATTTTGTCTCTAACATATTTATTAGTTTGCTTAAACGCTTTGATCTCAGGAAAAACATGGCGTGCCTGTGGCTCTTCCAGTTGCATACTGTGTTCTCTCTCATTTTCTTCAGATATCATTAATGAAATATTTCTTCTCTACTGGTCTGCGCCTGTGTATTAGTTTTCAGCGGAAACAGGTAGTACCGGCTACTAATATATATATATATGATTTGTTTGATTCAAGAACCGAGACCACAGCACTCAGGGCATTCCCAAAAGCGCTCAGTCCCCATCTTCAGCAGCCAGCTCAGTTCCGATGCTAATGGTGCCAGTAGCATTCTGATTAAGCGTCCGTCTTGTCTTTCCTCTAAGCCCCGAGCATCTGCCAGAACCCTTCGTTACACCCTACTGCTTCAATCTCAGACTGTGATGATCCATCTGCTTCTACGAACTGTACACGCTCTCACACAAGGCACTAACCACGGCTGCCTCATCATGCATCAGTATTTCACGAAGTTGTGCAGAGCCAGCCAGTCTGTCCACCTGTTCATTTCCCAACATACAGGCGTCTCTCGAAGAAAAAATCCAGACAATACTCCTCACCCGTGTCCTCCGCAGTGAAGCTTGCCACTCTGCGCGAAGCATGCCTGTCCTGACCATTCTCAGCATGCTTTCTAAGCCAGTTACAATCACGAAGTGTGTGTGCCGTGTTCTCTAACCAGCGGAAAGCTGCAGTGATCGTCTCAACCTCCATTCTTAAGCTCAATGTTGTAGTATCGCATGCTAGGCTCTCCTGCACCAAACGTCGACCAATAACTTTTGTTAAGAAACCCCAAGCACCTCATTTGCCTTTTGACACTGAACCGTCTGTGTAAATGATTAAATCCTCTGAGCGAGCATTATCTTGAATTGATTGCTAAATTTTCACCTCCGTGGCATTCGCTGGCCAGTCTCTGCATTCCCAGCTCAATGTGATTATGACCCTACACAAGTCTGACTGTTAAGGTGACACTTTGACCCATTCCTCTCCTCGCCTAATGTTTTCAAGGATGCAAAACTTTCTAAATTATGTCTTCAGTCTGAGCCATCCACGACTTTCTTCTTATTAGCCGCTGACCATTAACTACGCCCAGAGCTTCGTGCAAAGGATGATCTGTGTCTGCATCTACCTTGGGATATGACTTCGCCTGCAGCACCTTGTGCCTATCTGCAACAGTCGGCAAATCAAGGATATATCGCATACACACCACTAGTGCAACCAAGAATGACCCGCATAGCTTCGCTCTGTAAGCGCTTTAGTTTGTGCATCTGTCTCTTTGAGACGGTAAGAAGTACCAGGCCATAATCTACCCCTGACAGGATCAGGTGCTGATATAGTGTGAAAAGCATTCTCTGCTCTATGTCAATTGCAACCATTGTCTTAAGTGCACTAAGTCCTTTTCGGCATCTTGTCACAACATTATCCACACTGGCCTTAAAGGACAGGCTCCTGTCAAATGAAATTCCCAGATGTTTCAGTTTTCTCCCGCTGTTGACGTTTCTACCAGCTATCGCGAGACTTGGGACATTGTAAAAGTGGGATACATATAATATCTGGTCGTTATTTACTTCCATTTAATGTGGTTTAAACAGAACATCTACATTTGTGTCGGTACATTCAATGCCATTGAGAAAGAACTTACATCATATTTTTATTTATCACAATACCAATACACTTATTTACTTTATTTACTTCCAAAATTCCATAAACTAAAAACTGAGATTTGTCTTTATTACCAGCAAACACAATGACAGACTAATCTTTAAGATGTTTATATTTACCAGTGACATACAGCAAATATACTCATTTTTAATTTATCAACAGTCCCTGTAGACAATGAATTAAATTCAGCTTGCGAAATCGTTTTATTTTAAGTAAATTTTTTTGTGTTTTTTATTTTTAAAATTTTAGTTTAAACAAAGCTGGTCGGTATTTACAACTTGATAGTCAAATGTGTGAAGATCAGTGATGAAAATATGTCGGATCACGTGTTTAAAATTAGAATTCAAATGATCAATTTCATTGCACAGGTTTATCAAATATGTCTTGTGCTCTCACTGTAGAATAGCCAGCTGATTCTCGAAAGATTTGCACAAGACACGACCCACGTAGTTCTAGTGACGACCCCAGAAAATTCCGTAAAAACTATATTGGTGAACTGTACGACTGGTTCATGAAATGAATCCATGACCTTCCAAGCGCGAAACAAACGGCTTTGACCACTCCGCCAGGCAGACCCACGTCTAAGTAGTGGCCCCTTGTAAACGCTTCAATCTCAGGAAAAAACATGGCGTGCCTGTGGCTCTTCTAATTGCATACTAACCATCGCATACTGTGTTCTCTCTCATTTATTTAGATATCACTCATGAAATGTCTTCCTAATGTTCGGGTGCCGGGTTTGATCCCAGCTGCAGACCTAGCTCCTTGCGTAAGTTTCGAAAGTGGTATTGTGAAGCCGACAGTCCACAAAGCAATGGTAAACTACTGGACGTAAATTTGCCTAAAAAAACCCACAACAGTCAATGGTGGGGTTGGTTCTGCAACGTCCTGTAAAGTATACGCAACGATCTTTAACTTCTCCACTGTCAACTTCCATTGTGTGTTTTGCGTCGTTATAAACAATACTCCTGATTTATGGATTTTCCCGGTCTCCCAAAAGTAATGCTGCAATATAATCTAGGACTGAAACAGTTATTTCATTTTTTTTTTAAACCAGCATCGTTCTTAGAACCACAGTTTTATAAAATTAGTAAGAATAAAGTAAATAATTCTTTACGCATTACAAAGTTAGCTATAGATAGGCTCAGAAACCTGTAGACAAAGGTCCCTTGAAGCCCCGTCTCCCTCCAGATATTTTGGGGTTTCAATCCCCCCCCCCCCCATCCTCAATATTTGTTTCACATTATTATTATTATTATTATTATTATCATTGTTATGGAAGCGGCGTTGATTGGCGGCTGGATACTCGCCTGCGGCCCTCAGGTAGTAGCTTCAAATTCGCATCGAGTCGCAGTTTTTTCTTTTCTTAAAAAATACCCAAGGCTCTCTGGCCGACTCGGTCTACAATGGATATCCCTATCCCATTCTGTCTTGTACAATTCAGTTTCTCACAAATTCTATCGTTTTCTGTTGAGTCTGAGATGAATAGTGCAAGGGTCAAATGTATGAAGTCTGCATTTTCTCATAAGTACTCTTTTATATGGGTAGGCTGTCCTGGGAAAGTAAAGACAGCCGGCGTAATGCTGACCACATTACCCACCGAGTGCTGATGGTCTGTAAAAATATGGGCGCTATTCCCATATGCTCAATACGCCTAAAAGCGTGGAAAGGGATCTTTACTTTACTTTTGCTTACTCTTTTATAACATTCGTCCGTTTGCTTTCTTTCTCTCCCTCTGTCTCTCTCTTGAGTTTCCCCTCTCCCTAGTTTTTTTCCCCCAGAACACTTTGGTATAAATTGGCCTGTTTTATCTAGCCTTTTTCATTTGTTTTTGGGTGCTGTGAAATGCTTCCGAGAGAGTTCTCTTTTAGTTCCCAAGTGTATTTCCAAAGCAATAGGTTTGTTGTCGAATATTTCTGATATTGTCAAACTATCTACAACTAAATCATCCATGTGCTTCAAAATCTCGTATAGTGCTTAGCATTATTAGACCTTTGCTTAGTATTATCATCATCGCACTCCAAAAAATCTGTAGATGCATCACTCCCCTTCTCAGTAGCGCCACAAGAAAAAAAAAAAAAATGATCACACCCGTTCTGTTCTAATCGATCAAAGGCAGTTCACCAAACTGCATGTTTATGAACCCTTCTGTTGTCCGCCTTTATTCTTCGCATGAAATCGTTTTGATGGTTCTACTCATTCTCACCCTGCCTCTTTCGATTGTACCAACAAATCATTCCTGAAAATACAGTTTTGTTTACAGTGATGAAATAGATGTCTTACATGATTATATGCTCTGCCCAGAAGTGCCTGAATCTGTCCCGTTAACGAGGTTCCTGATTCAAAAAGATGAAAGCCAACAGTGGGTTCTTTGTTATCGACTAGCTGTAAGGCTGCCTCCAACCATTCGATGGCCCTTTCCACTCTCCCACCTGTAAATCAACAGAAGTCAGTCCACTTTTTTCAATTGTTTCTTTATTGTTTCGTGGTTGATATGCGCTACATATCGGGTTAAATGGTGCTCGTCTGAAGCGAATTAAAAAATTTAAATATCTAGTAAGTTTATTTATTCTCGGAGGGCGAGAGAATAGATCGAGAAATAGAAACAAGATGCCAACGAGCCAGTGCTCTTATATATCAACTGACACCGTTATTAAAACATCCAAACACAAGTATGAGCTGCAAGAAACAAATTAAAAACAGCATATTCATACCAACACTGTGCTACCAGTGCCAGACATGGACACAGTTAAAGGCTAGCCTACGTTATATTAACCCATGTGACACGAGATGCTCGACAAAAGCTGACTTTTTAACCATCTGAGACAAAATTAGAAACGATATTATCAGACAGACTGGGTGTCGCCGTGGCGGAGCGGTTAGACGCTCGCCTGTGGATCAGAAGGTCAAGGGTTCGCTCCCTGGCAGAGCCGGACTTTTATTTTAAATGACCTTGGCTCTCAGGTCGACCTAGTCAGGAGTGGGTACCGGGTGCAGTCCGCAAAGTAAAGGCAGCCAGTGTGATGCTGACCACATCACCCATCTTGTTTGATTGGTCTATAAAATCTAGGTCTAGCCCTATATGCCCTATATGTCTAAAGGTGTGGAAAAGGGTCCTTTACTCTACTATCAGACAAATTGTAAGAACAACACCGTGCAACAAATTCTGCGAGAAACAGTAGATCAGTTTGTTTCGTCATTTAGTAAGAATGCAGCCAGAACAACTGCAAACGCAGGCGCTACATATGAAAAGATCTCAAGGGAAAGTAACAGGCCGCCACTGGAGAAGATGGACTGATGACATTAAAGTGCTTCTACATCGACGCGGAATGATAGTAGCCATTCCTACCCATCAGCAATAGATAGTAAACTGTTCCTCCCCACAACGTTTAACGACAGAAGTGGAAATCGATTATGATGAGGATGGTTGTGACGAGGTGGGCATTTGCGTACGTAAAGTAAAATACAGTTAAATTAGGCATGAAAAATATCCCTCTATGAATGCATTCTAAATAATAAACTTCTATTGACTCAAAGAGCTATTATACGGATGAGAATTATCCAGGAACAAATGACATAAACTCAGTTCAACAGTATAAATTATTTATACTGGATTATCGTGCTATAACAGCAACCTTGTGTCCAGTGTGGAGAGGTGATTAGAGGGAAGATTAGGCGCATTTATTTCCTATCCTGTTTCCCTTCTAGCTGCCATCTGTAAGTTGACCACTGTTGATTAGTGAGAACTACCATCACAGCTGTTGGTTTCATTGGGGGATATAAGGCAGGCGAAGAGATCCAGGACAGACCAATAAGTGGTCCGATCTTCTTCTCAAGGAACTCCTCCACACTTGCTAAACGACTGATGATGTCTATTCTATGTTGATTAATCCAACGTCTTGTGACCTTAGTGAATTATTTTCTTGTAGCCCCCGGCTGCGCCCCTATGCCCTTTAACTGATAGGGATACAGAGGCATTCCCTTTGTGGTAATCGTCTTGCGGTAATTGCTGCTCGTGGCATTGACAACATCTCTTCTGCCCAGTACCGGACCAGTCACGGCAACCGCAGTGTCTGCAAGACCTTATGCTCGATGGTTGCCTCGAATACCCGCATGATCCGACACACACACATACATCACACACAGCCACACATGCACATACACCCACACACACACACACACACCCACACACACAACGTCTAGCCATTCACAAAGTGCCTAATGCTACAGTGCATTATTATTAGTATGACACCTACCGTCTCTTGGCGATTACAATAATATGACTCTGGGGTTACATTCTTAGTAGGCTACTTACCAGAGAAGTGTCCTTTTCAACTTACTTACTGTCAAGGGCAGCTCGGCCAATCTCCATGACGTCCTCCTGGCCAAGCTCTGGTCCCAACCGTCCGAAGTAATTTCCCCTGATCATGTCAGACGTTGAGAGGTTGTACACAGTCTGTTGGAGACATCAACTTGTGGTGGTAAGTAGGTGAGCTTTTTGTTATCTTTTTCTTTCTTTCTTTCTTTCTTTCTTTCTTTCTTTCTTTCTTTCTTTCTTTCTTTCTTTCTTTCTTTCTTTCTTTCTTTCTTTCTTTCTTTCTTTCTTTCTTTCTTTTCTTTCTTTCTTTCTTTTCTTTCTTTCTTTCTTTCTTTCTTTCTTTCTTTTCTTTCTTTCTTTCTTTCTTTCTTTCTATTTCTTTCTTTCTTTCTTTTCTTTCTTTCTTTCTTTCTTCTTTCTTTCTTTTTCTTTCTTTCTTTCTTTTCTTTCTTTTTCTTTTTCTTTCTTTCTTTCTTTCTTTCTTTCTTTCTTTCTTTCTTTTTCTTTCTTTCTTTCTTTCTTTCTTTCTTTCTTTCTTTCTTTCTTTTTCTTTTCTTTCTTTCTTTCTTTCTTTCTTTCTTTTTTCTTTCTTTTCTCTTCTTTCTTTCTTTCTTTCTTTCTTCTTTCTTTCTTTCTTTCTTTCTTTCTTTCTTTTCTTCTTCTTTCTTTCTTTCTTTCTTTCTTTCTTTCTTTCTTTCTTTCTTTTTCTTTCTTTCTTTCTTTCTTTCTTTCTTTCTTTCTTTCTTTCATTCTTTCTTTCTTTCTTTCTTTCTTTCTTTCTTTCTTTCTTTCTTTCTTTTTCTTTTTCTTTCTTTCTTTCTTTCTTTCTTTCTTTCTTTCTTTCTTTCTTTCTTTCTTTCTTTCTTTTTCTTTTTCTTTCTTTCTTTCTTTCTTTCATCGACACTGTTCTTTCAAAGAGCGCTGCTGCGATCCAGTTGCCCCATTTCGTCTCTATTTAAATGTCCAGTATCAATCTGATGAGCAAGTTGTACATAACGACGTTGTACACGTCGGTGGCGGCTGCGGCAGTTTCCATTCCTGCCAGTAAGCTCTCAAGAATACTGCAGTATAAGTGCCATAGACCCCTTGACTCTAATTTTTGGGTCAACTTTCTGGCCACGATGTGTTTCTATAAGTTTTCCCACGGTGTTCTAAAGTGTAATGCTTCTGTAGTCATTTACTTTTTCTTTATCTCTCCCAGGCTTAGGAACGGGTCTTATGTAGCTATGGATCCAGTTATCGGCTACAGATTCTTAATATCTCATTTCAAACCAGTGTGACACATATTAGCGTAAATATGGGATCTGCTGTAATTAACTGTGCAGGTATGGAGGTGCATAGGGATAAATTGCATAGCAATATTATGATTCAATAGGGGACTGAAATGACCAAATCTACTTTAAAGTGAACAGATGATAGATATTGATGACATATTTTGCACAGCTACCCGAAAAGATTTGCAATGGGCAGAGGTCAGAATAGTACATGCCTATAAATTAAATTGGAATATTTTTTTTACAGTTATCATAGGTTAATGAGGGGAAACTAGTCTCTGGCCAATTGACAGTCCTTGGCAGAGAATTACACTGCCAAGTAGTGTAAAAAAAAGTAAAGTTCCCTTTTCACGCCTTTCGGCGCATCGGGCATATGGGCAGAGCGTCCCATATTTTTACAGACCATCAGCACTCTGTGGGTAATGTGGTCAGCATTACGCCGGCTGTCTTTACTTTCCCAGGACAGCCCATCCTGGTACCCATTTTAGGCTGGGTCGACCTGCGACGTCCCATACCACGACAAAAATCCACGCAGCCTGCAGTGGGTTTCGATCGCGGTATGCTGGCTTACGAGTCGGACTCGCAACGCCTTAGCCACGGACGCCAAGTAGTGTAGCACTGGCAAATTACAAGCCCTAAAATAATATGGATAAAACGGGAACAGCTGAGAGCAGGTTTAGCTAGATCAAAGCCGGAGACAAATATAGACATGAAATGTAGTGTTAAGCCGTGATGAATGCGTAGATCCAAGATTCTGACCTAACTTTATAAACTCTATCTTGTTCAACATAATAGTCGTGTCTACAAAGGAGCACTCGGCGAAAAAACCTACCACTGTACCGAGACGTATGGAAACATATTCAAGATAAAGAGTCGTAGCATAATGAGACAGAATGGAAGGAAGCTAAGTAAAGAGAGACTCTCGCGTAGATGTTGTGTTAACAAAGTAGTTACAGAGACATAGTTTATCTGAACTGTGTATCCATCTACTGATACTGGTTGATTACGTAAAACACTTTTAATTTCTTACTATTCAGAGACCAAGTGAATTTAATTGATGTCCACTTTAAAAAAAAAAAAAATCCCAGCTTTACCGTCTCTAGCACTCGAGGCGAGCGCCATACTTCAAAACCACGCAGCTCCTAATATCCTTTAAACACTCTGCCATACTATAAACTTGTTAGTATACAATGACAAAATCAACGTAGACAGGAGAAAAGAAAAAGTAAATTAAAAAGAGCACATAGTCGAAAGGGTTAATTTAACAAGAGCATAAAGTTGAAAGGATTAATTTAACATGAGCATAAATTGGAAAGGGTTAATTCAACAAAAGCATCTTGTAAAAAGGATTATTTTAACAAGAGCATAAAGTGGAAAGGGTCAATTTAACAAAAGCATACAGTGGAAAGGGTTAATAAGAGCATAAATTAATGGAGTGCTTTAATATTTATTACATTTTGTTAACGCTACCGTAGTTAAACACTTTATATTTTCTTAAGTGACTGACAATAATGATTTCGTCTACTGCTTTTCATCTCCCAAAGGGGTAAGAGCATTAGTCGGTAACTGAGATGAAATAAAAAGCCATTAAAATGTGACATGTCAACAGCCACTGTAATCAGATGACTGTTTTTAAAGTAAATAAGGTTATAAAAAATACTTTCAAAGCCAACAACTAACCTGGAGCCGCAGAAATGATCTCAGGGCGCCTCTGACATCTGCCTGGTCTGCAACTGATGACAGATACTTTCGTACAGACCAGGACTGTGCGTGCTCTAAATAAAGATACAGAAATCTCAGTACATTCTTTTTATGCTTTCTTCCTTAAATCAGAGTTGACACGCTGTGTTGTGTTGTGGCATACAGCTAGGCTGTGATATCTGCGCTTTTCGACCCAACACAAACTGCTAAGTAGGCGACGTTTACAAGATATTTGTTACGAGGCACAAATAAGTCCATCGCATCTGAGCGTCAAACGCCGAGGGATCGGATCAGACAGTCAACAGCAGCTGGTGAGCCACCGCTAGGGGACAGACCTCTCTCTAACCACCGAATCAGTCCTCGAAACCAGTACAGCAACATGTATACAAACAAGAAAATAAAGATCCTTTTTTCCGCCTTTACGCGCATTAGGCATATAGAAGGAGCACCATATTTTTACATACCAATCGGCACTAGGTGGGTAATGTGGTCAGCATTAAGCTGGCCGTCTTTACTTCCCTAGGACAAGTATTCTGGTTCGCATTTGAGGCTAAGTCGACCTGCGACGCCCAGTACCACGACAAAATCCACACAGCCAGCAGTGGGTTTCGATCACGGTACGTTATCTGAATACAAGCAGCTTTAATTTAACCTGAATTATTAGGTACTGATAAGGGCCATTATTTATGGCCCTTGTATCCTTGGGTTCAGTTCCGGGAAGTAAAGGTGGCCGGCGTGATGCTGACCACATCACCCATCTTGTGCCGATTGGTCTATAAAATATAGGTCTAGCCCTATATGCCCTATACGCCTAAAGGCGTGGAAAAGGGTCCTTTACTTACTTTTTACTTGTATCCTTACACGAGATAATTATGCTGTTCAGTGGTTGGGTTGTTGATTTTAGCTCTTTTTAAATACAATTTGTTATTATATTTTCTGACATTTTAAATGATTCTCTTGCGTGGTATGTCACTATATGCAACTAATACTCTATTTTAAAATATCTATTAATGTGCCCAATATATCGCAGGATGTGACGAATTGCACTGCGTGGAAGGGTTAAAAATCAGGAAAGAGAAAAACACAAAAAAGAAAATGAGCGAACAGGGATAAATCGCTGAGCGATTAAAGAGAAACACGTCAAACTGCAATGGCAACGATGGCCGAAAGACTGTATGTATTTATCATGGACAACTTCTTAATGCTAGCTTGTTTTGCTATAGTCTGTTCCAAAATTCGTGTTCAGCTTAAAATATATGTAAATAAATAACCATACGATGTAAGTTGTTTTAACCGTGGCATCCCTGCTTAATAATCATGGACTTGTAAGACTAAAAAAAAAAAAAAAAAACAATTAACAAACATCTCGTTTTAAATGAAAAAAAAAAATAAAAAAATAATGATTTGAAGTGAACAGTCAACTCGCATGCAGTTAATCAAGTAACTTTTCAAAACATGACACTGTACGCGTTTCATAAACGTATCACTCTTATTTAGTCATCTCCAGCATCAGCCTCCAAAGACATACGTGAACACACGTTTTCATTGTATGTTTTTTAGGCTATCAAAATAATTACTCGCATCCCTGCCCATGCGAATTGATTTTAGAACAATCTCCACGACTAAGTGAATTACTGTATATTCTAAGTGTTAGTGGTACACATGTTATTTAAAAAAACACACGTGACTTTGAGAAAACAGCAGCACATGTGTAAGTTTTAAAACAATACTGAAATGTGCAATCTAAACCACGTGAAACAAATTCGTCTTGATCGGTACAGGAGCTTTCGAAATATTTATGAAAGAGTGAGAGTACGACTTTTGAAACTCACTATGGTCACACTCGCCATCAGACACTGCTACAATTCTTATGTCTGCCTATAGCGCAGTAAAATACTAGCATAGAAAAGATGGAAAGGTACCATTTCGACTCAGTATAATTTGTCTTTCCTTGTAGTTTTGAGATAGCTTGAAACATCTACATCTCTCGAAACATTGTTTTTGCAATCACCTAGTACCACCGATTTTTGTCTCTATTCTGTTGCAAGGATATTCTTCATGTTTTTCTCGAAATATTCATTTTCAATATCATGGATGTTTAAGCAGAGTTGTTTGCAACATCATGTTACATAGAACCTCTTCTGTTGTATGGCAGCGAATCTTGGAATGTCAGTAAACAAATTAGGAAGAATTTTGAATCAACAAAGATGTGGTTTCTGAGACGAATGTTACGAATAACTTGGACGGTCAAAGTAACTAACAACGATTGCTTGAAAGAAGCTAATAAAAGTAGATCTCGATAGACAACAATAAGCAAGAGGCAAACACTGCTCTTTGGCCACATAGTGAGAAGAGAGACAAATGGAAAGATCAGTAGAAAAGTGGTAGAGGCAAACCAAGTGAGGTGATGCTGGATGGGCTGAAACAATGTGTAACAAGGAAACGTCATTACTTGTTTATTATGAGTTAAGATATAGCGCAGAGCCGGGATGTACCGAGATAAACAAGTTTTGGTAACCTTCATTTCCCGCCAAAACTAATTATTGACGTCATCACTTGTTTGCCAGAAGGTAGATTTTGCGTATTGGTTAATCAAAAGAAAATCAACAGCTGTTAGCAACAATATTTTGTAAATAGTATTTGACTTCATTGTTGACCTACCCTATCATACTTGCTTTTTAGGAGTCTACATGACGTCAACTGACAATTTACCTACTATATTTGCGCAAAAAGATGATTAAATCTGTTGCAATTGCGATATAATTAGAAAATACCACGTAAACGCACATAGTAAACATGTTAAAACGTACTAGCATTCCAGCATTTAAGAATAAATAATGAGTGAAAAACCACTAGGGTAATTCTTCAGTCCGCAAAACTCAAGAGAGGAGGGACCGGTCATATTTATCCTCGAAGAAATCCTTCGGTCTACAAGACTTAGAAAGTGGAGGGACTAGTAACATGGACCCTCAGAGCAAGACTTCAGCCTGTGGGACTCACAGAGAACTTTCAGTTGTAGAGATGCCAGTTTAACACTAGAAGGAGAGGAGCCAGTCACATGGAGTCTCGAAGATAGACAATAGGGAAGAGACGTAAAACAAGACATCGAGCAACAGATACAACACACAAGAAACTTGGATCCATGGTTAACAGAGAATCGTTAGGTAGGTACACTATAGAGATGTTAGAGTCGATGATGAAACCGTTAGTACCAAACAGCACTAGAAGCCAGGTGGCAGTTACAAACACTAGAACCAAAGTAACTAGAGATGAAGAACACAACGCGAACCTACGAGTATGTAACGTCAGAGCTAAAGCAGCGGCCTTTCAGAATATAATTGATGTTGTTTGTAACATTGCTGAAGTATCACAATAAAGACAGTAAAGACGAGAACTGTTGTTTCCAGACATTTTCTTATACAAGCATAAGAGTCACGCGAGAAGCATGTAGATAGTAAGACATCATCATCATCTCCCCTATCGACACAAACATCTTTCTCCTCGTCTATAATCTTCCAGTCGACTCCTCCTGCAGCAAAACTAAAGACGAACCTGTGTGTGACAACGACATACGAAACAAAGAAGAGAGCTGTGCTACAAATGACATGGAGGGATATCATCAAGAGAGCTGTTCCAGGCAACTAGGGATCGGATCTGTGGATACGCATGAGCGCCTACGCCAGTTGGCAGGGCACATGATGATGTTCGCATCATCTTTTCTTGTCGCAAAATTAATTACGCTTAAGACTTTGTACAACCTACTAGACCAAAAAAAAAAAAAACAAACAAACAAACAAAACAAACAATGGATATCAGGCTTCTTTTTTCCTGTTGCACCCTCAACTCGATGTAATTGTGCAGCCTATAAATTTACATAGATGGGCATGATTGATACTTTCACTCTACGTAGATTACATCATACAAGAAAACTAAATATGAAGAAAAAAAAAAAAAAAAAAAAAAAAAAAAAGAAATGCCTACATCGCTCCCTATAGAGCAACTAACTGTTCAGTGTAACGAAGCAGCCAAACTATCAACAAGTTCAGTTCCCTGTACAGCAGTAAACGAGGGACAGAAAATCCACACAAAACTTTGTCTAGTAAAAACTAGAAAACCGATCCCCCGAAGCAGATTGTGCGAGTTAGTTACAAACACAATATTTCGGGTTGTACAATAGGAGCATGGATATGACAACCAAGACCTGCATTATTTTAAGACCCACAGTTTCTTAAGCAACATATTCTGAAAATACGATTTATTTTCAGGCCACACTTTACTGAGGGGCACCGTTAGCGCAGTCGAAATGAGACTCGCTTTCAAATCCAGCTGCGACTCGCTGCGGCCCACGGCCGGTGTTCGAAACCGGGCTGTCCCCGGGGTTCACCCAGCTTCTAGGAAATGGGTACCAGAGTTAACACTCTAGGGTAAACGGAGGAACGTCGCTGTAGCTACGGAGTTTTGTTCGGACGGCGACACAGGCTGACAATTTCTTATCAGCTGTCCGTACTGGTGGCAGAGCACTTATGGTTTGTAACCATAAGCAATGACGCTTATTCACATCTCCCGACTTTACCTTTTACTGAGATTTGCACACGTTCGAAGTGTTAACCTAGCAAAAAAAAAAAAAAAACTAATGCTCTATTACTTATCTAGGACAGACCCAGTGTTCTCATACACTCTCAGTACAGACCCAATGTTCTCATACCTACTCAGTACAGACCCAATGTTCTCATACCTACTCAGTACAGACCCAATGTTCTCATACCTACTCAGTACAGACCCAATGTTCTCATACCCCCTCAGTAGAGACCCAATGTTCTCATACCCCCTCAGTACAGACCTAATGTTCTCATACCCCCTCAGTACAAACCCAATGTTCTCATACCCCCTCAGTACAGACCCAATGTTCTCATACCTACTCAGTACAGACCCAATGTTCTCATACCCCCTCAGTACAGACCCAATGTTCTCATACCCCCTCAGTAGAGACCCAATGTTCTCATACCTACTCAGTACAGACCCAATGTTCTCCTACCTACTCAGTACAGACCCAATGTTCTCATACCTACTCAGTACAGACCCAATGTTCTCATACCTACTCAGTACAGACCCAATGTTCTCATACCTACACAGTACAAACCCAATGTTCTCGTACCCCCTCAGTACAGACCCAATGTTCTCATACCCCCTCAGTACAGACCCAATGTTCTCATACCTACTCAGTACAGACCCAATGTTCTCATACCTACTCAGTACAGACCCAATGTTCTCATACCCCCTCATTACAGACCCAATGTTCTCATACCCCTTCAGTACAGACTCATTGTTCTCATACCTACTCAGTACAGACCCAATGTTCTCATACCTACTCAGTACAAACCCAATGTTCTCGTACCCCCTCAGTACAGACCCAATGTTCTCATACCCCCTCAGTACAGACCCAGTGTTCTCATACCTACACACACACACACACACACACACACACACACACACACACACACACACACACACACATATATATAATGTTCTCATACCTATAGGGTAAAGAACTAATGTTCCCATACTTACCAAGGACAGACCTAATATTCTCATAATCGGTAGCAAAATGTTTGATGTAGAAGTAAATTCCATTGGGGTGGCTCAGAGTTTCCCGAGGATTTGTAGCATATCGGCGCTTTTCAACTTTAAACACACGGTCCCTGTAGAATCTGTACATAGATGTTTACAATAGTTAAGGGAAATGAAACAACGCTCTGTAACTATGGGGCATTGTTATGACCGAAACAGTATGATAAGAAGAACTCCACAAGGAAGCATGCACAGCAGAAGCTTTATCGATCATCAGTAAAAGGGTCCCTCGTCGATAATTGTTTCGGTCCATTACTTCTTATACAATTTCAGAGGGTGGGCCGACGTGGTTCATGAACCCAGGCCTCAGTCACTCCTGCTGCCCTTATCAGACATCGGACGAGAGGAAATTATGGCAAACAGGTATTGTGTGCTTGGTGTTTATATATATATATATATATATATATATATATATATATATATATATATATATATATATATATATATATATATATATATATGTATATATATATATATATATATATATATATATATATATATATATATATATATATATATATATATATATATAAGAACTTCACACGGAAGCATGCACAGCATGGGTCCACCTGTCATCAGTAGAGATCCTTAGTCGACAACTGTTTTGGCCCATTGCTTCAGTAAACAATCTCGGAAGGTGGGCCGACCTGGGTCATGAAGCCAGGCCCCTGATCTCATCTTGCTGCACTCAGTCGGACTCGATATGGACAAGACCATATGGTTACTTTGCAACAGGTGCTGTGAGATTGGTGTTATGTTGTCGCTGCGGTCGCAAATTAGACCAGTTGACTACTTTAACGATCAGAGTGACAAGCCAATGGTTGGTTCATCGGACACATGTTGGATTTTGGAATTCGGCAGAAAGACACTGGTAGACATTTATCGGACACTTTGGCTTTCAAGGAATAAGACGTTCTTTTCCACTAGAGACTCGGACCAGTCTACCGTGGCCCATCACCCACGACGTTCCGTTGCGTCCAGCTCTTCCTGCAGCTTCGTCAGTTGTTTTAGTGACCGTTTACGCTCGTTTCCTCACAAGTACAGCTGCTTTAGGACATTGTACATGGAAGTGTAGATAAGACCTCTTGCGCCTACCTCGACGGCAAAGATTGTTACTGTGTACGCTTCGTCTGTCATCAAACCAACCACAAGATCCTCGTACTTCTTGTACATGTTTTTTTCGTCCATTCCTGACTCATACGGCATGTGTATATATATATATATATATATATATATATATATATATATATATATATATATATATATTGTCGATGTGGTAGTTAATTAGCCGCTTACCTTCAGTATAGGTGCTTTGATAGATAGATAGAAGCAACAATATTAACGAACTAATTATGACGTTTTTGTAGACGTTTGTTAAATCATTGATTACCAGTGCATTTTCCAAGCTGTTCCTCGGCTTTTCCGGGAGAACAAAATAAAGTAAAGAACCCCTTTCATACCTGCATGTGATATCATTAAATACACAGATCAGATGGGTCGGTGGTTAGTGGTAACAGAAATTCGTCTCATTGCAAAGATGACTGGACACTGTTTGAAAACAAAGAGCCTCTCGGAGAGAGAGAGAGAGAGAGAGAGAGAGAGAGAGAGAGAGAGAGAGAGAGAGAGAGAGAGAGAGAGAGAGAGAGACAGAGACAGAGACAGAGAGGCTCCCAAGAAAAAAAAGTAAACACTAAATGAAATTATAGTTTATGAAGCACATTTTAACTAACGGGAGTTCCACCAAAGAAATGCTATTCCAACAGTTTGGAAAAAGCTGTTTTAGATTAACACAGTTTGACAACAAGGTAATTTAGTCGACTTGTAAGTAAATGAAAGGACTCTTCCTCGCCTTTACAAGTTTTGGAAATATAGTGCCAACCGATACTTTATTAACTAACCGGCATTGGTTGAGGGATGTAGTCAACGTCGGACCGGCAGCCTTTACTTCCCAGGACTTCACCTGGTACCCAGTTAAGGCTGGGCCGGCCTGTATCAGCCTAGGAGCCAAGATAATTTTTTGAATAAGTCCGTTCGCATTTGAACACACGACCTTTGAAACCGCAAGTGAACTTTTTTTCCGCTAAACCACTGCGACTCTACTGGCGAAACCGTTGTTATATCAACCCTCTTTAAAAGATACGGAAACATAAACCTTTACTACGATTAATATTATTTTTATAATTTAGGTACGCTTCAGACACCTTCTCACTAAAGCCAACACATTAATGTGTCGCCGCAGACATTTTGAAGAGCTCTAAATTATTCAGTAATCCCTTTACTTTACCTTCCATAAATTTGATCAATGCTCGTGTGTTCAATTTCTCCCCCACCCCCCCCCCCCCACCGCCCCCCACCCCTTAATATTTCAGCGATGTCAGCGGTTCCAAGTACTTACATGTGTGTATCCATTCTATGTACACTATGGGAAAAGTTTGATCTTAAAACCCAGTATGTGATACATGAACTGTTGAGGATTTACGGGGGATTAAAGAATGATTACAGAACCATATTTGACAGTCACGTATTTGTCTTCGATCTGTATTAACGATCTGTCGAGTTGCATGGTGACTGAGAGGTGGTGTGTCATGGGTCTATGTGTTATTGCGCAGAAAAGAAAAGAGAAGGAAACAGTGAGAGAGAGAGAGAGAGAGAGAGAGAGAGAGAGAGAGAGAGAGAGAGAGAGAGAGAGAGAGAGAGACAGACAGAGAGAGAGAAAGTGAGTAAGAGAAACAAGCAGAAAGTAATACAGAAAGAAAGCCGGAAATTGGGAAAGAAAGAGAGAAGAGCGAGGCAAAAGGAAAAGAGAGAAAAGGAAAAGAAGAGAATTAGTTACAATGCGACAAGTTCAAAGAAAGACAGATAAAGCGAGAAAGACAAAACTAGAGAAAATAAGAAAGAGAGAGAGAGAGAGAGAGAGAGAGAGAGAGAGAGAGAGAGAGAGAGAAAGATGGAGAGAGAGAGAGATGGAAGGGAAGAAGTTATAGAGAGCTGGCCTATATAAGAAGGCAGTAAATAAATAGATAAATAGACATTCAGACAGACGCATTTAGACACATAGACAGACAGATAGTTAGACTTATAGAAGGATGGGTGGACAGAGAAAAAACAGACAGACAAGTAGACAGACAGGCAGACAGATAGCTGTGTAGATAGAAAAGTAGTCAGACAGGCAGATGGACGGACGGACAGACGGATGGACAGACAGACAGATAGATAGACAGACAGAAAGTTAGAATTTTGTGCTGATATAAATTGACTGAGAGCCTGCTTTGCCTATCTATTATAATCTTACTTTAAAATGAAGAAGCTGTGTGGCTATTGCAAATTGACTTTCAAATCGGTCATTCAAATACCGATTCAATATAATATTTTGTTCATTGAACTATACCTCGAGTTCGAAACGAGAACATTAGATCAATTGTAGGAACCACACCATGCCTGCAATACATAAAGAAGCAACAAATATAGTGGTTTGGCCACTTGATGCGAATGCAAACCGACCAACTGCCTCTACGAGCATACAACGAACAGCACTACTGCCCTAGAGCAAGAGGCAGACCTAGAGTACGATGGATAGACAATATATCAGAGATCCTAAGGCAACACGGACTAACAACAACACGTGCAACACACCTGGCCTAGGATAGAAAACTGCGACTCCCCACTACGCTGTGAGGCAATTGTGGACAAGACAAGACAAGACAACTATACCTCGTTGGCCGGCACAGTCTAAATTTTATTTTCACTTAGGCCACTCTCATAAGTGCTCCGTCTCAATCTTCAAAAACCAGCGACGACTTCTAATTCCGTTAGTTCAAGTAGCAGCCACAATGTATGCCTGCCGTGCCCTTCCTGAGTGTCGAGTGTCACCCTGACCTACTGGTCGCTCCCCGCTGCACTATTCTCATCAGACCGTGATAATCCATCTGTAACTACGCACTGTTCACTTACTCCCAAGGATGTGACAACAAGATCTCGTGTGTCCCGCATAATTTTACCGTTAAGTGCTGCGCAACCATCCAGCCTGTCTCCCTTTTCTTTTCCCAGCACATCTTCATTTCCTGGAGTAAATATCGAAATGACGTTAACTACTCAGGACTTTGGACTCTTTTTTGTGTGGGGTTCCAGTACAACAACATTCTAGTTGCCTTTTACTAGGTTTTCTCAAATTGTCTTATCCAGCTCCAGCATTCTGTCCTCACTTCGATGACACGAAGTTGTTTAGCTCTCTCCCAATGCTCACATCCAATCAATCTGTCATTTCATTTCCTTTCTTTTATAAAGATATTCTCTTCAGTCACAAATTAGTGAATGGTTGTAGTCTACATGTAATAGTTGTAGACTTTCTGTTCATTTCTGATTTACAAAGTGGTCAGGATTTGTCTTTCTACTCTAAAAAAAAAAAAAAAAAACTATCAGTGTACATTCTAATACTATGGTAATTTCCGTTGGCTGCTACAAATGGTCAGTATATTATACATTTTCTAACCTTATTTGTATTTGTTTACTTATATTTATTTCTGCTAATTCTTTCCACACATCCCCCTTTCTTTCTTTTTTTTTCACCCACTGCTTGAAGGGAAATTTCACTTAAAGAGATTAGGTTTTTTTTCCTCAGTTTTCCAATTCTTTCTTAATATTCAAGAAATTTTACCCATTGTGAATTTAAATAATAGGATCACAAACTATTTATTGCAAAGTACTTTCTCCTGTACGTCAGATGCATTGCTTCAGATATTGCATCTACACGTAATGTAGCACAAATCACGAATCCTTTAAAACGAATTATATTGCTAGCATCTGCAGCGGATAGTGGACGAAGACGTATGTACATGACAGAAATACTGAATGTGCTGTGTTAAAGAGACGTTTTCCCCGTGTGGGTTCCGGGGTCCTGTTATAGGGAAAACTAGAAGAGATCAACTGCCTACCCAAAAGCGCGTCGTAAGAGTTGAATAATTGGCAGCTTCCTTCAAAGTCGGAGTGCATTGCCTGAGAGGCAAGGAATCAACAGTCTGCATACAAATTAGTCAGATCTGTCAAACGGATGCACACGCAACATTCAACTTTTTGAACAGGACTGCGGTCCAGAAGTAGACAAACAACCAGCACTTTCCGTCAGATTTTACAGCTGGTGAACGGGAAGAAGAAGAAGAAGAGAGAGATATTTAGACAAATGTGTCAGAGTCGACAAACTGCTTGTTGGAAATGGGTGTTAAAACGAGGGCAAGAATGCAGAAACAGGGTGCAGGGCAAAGAAAACGATAAGCCAGTTCACAACTATTGAGTAAGCTGAGCATGAGGACAATGACATGGCTGCTGAACTGAAGGACGGAGCTCGAATGAGACAGATCGATGTGCTAGGATGTAGATACGGACAACAAACATGGAGCAAAACAAATGACATTATCTCTTGCTACAGTGTACATCACACCAACAACACTTTAGTGTCACCATGTCAACACCTTGGAGTCTACGCTTAACCACCATACAGCTTTATCTTCACACCGTGGAACTGTAAATTTTAACTAACACTGCTTAGGCAAAATTTCACATAATGTATGGACGTAGTCGGATTAGACTTTTCTATTCTAGTTGGTCATGACTCCATTTCATGATCTCTCGTCGATTAGGTGTGTAGTCAGCTTGGGATGATTTCTACTACTTTGTTTTCCAGTTGCCTTTCTGTTTGACCAATGCAAGTTAACTAGCACCTACCTCTAAACTAATAAATACGCATTCAAACGCTTTAGTGCAACATTTTCTTTGAAGTAAACAATGCAACCAAGAAAGGGGTAAGGCTGCAATGACCTTAAGTTTCTCCGAGCCGTTGCGCTTTAGAGAGGAGGAACTTGATCAAACCGTACAGTTTTTTTTTTTATTTGAAGAGGGTGTGCCAGGAGATAAAGGATTCACGTTTCATGAAAAAAAAAAAAAAAACAACTAAAGTTTAGACATTTTCGATCAGTACGAAAAATGCTTCCGGTGTAAACAGCCACAATGGCGGCACGCTTTTTCGTCCGTTGAGGCGAATGGCGCAAATTAACTATTTTCGCTCACGTATAATGTGAAAGTTTCATCGGAATGGGGTCTGAACCGTGCAATGGAGTACATGCACGTGAGTTCAGACTTCCCTCAGGGTGTATTCAACGTCCGATGGCGACTATCTACCAATTCAAAACAACCCGTAGACGGACAAGGAGAACGCGAACAGGCAAGCACGGTGGCGCCTGCAGGAAGCGACTGAAATGTGAGAGACTCAGCTTAAAGTATGTTCGCGTTCTCTACTGGAACTGCGCTTCGTTCAGTCAACGCCGACCCATTTTCGAGAAGCTCCTCTACAGCAACGACATTGTTGTCCTACAGGAAACACACCTCGGTGACGAGATGGTTAAAATTGCGGGCTTCCAATCCTTCTACAATAGACGGCACCTCGGACAGCTCATTCTTGTTCGTGACCACATACTGGTGTCTGAGGTGGACATGTCTGAGTGGGATAATGACGACCTACAAGTACACGCAGTCAGAGTGATAGGCCCGGCCCAGTTTGTGATTGTCAATGTGTACGCCTGCAATGGAAAGGTGGATACAGCGAAATGGCAGAGTTTGCTCCAGACTGAGGAAAAGAAAGTCCTTTACTGCGGAGATTTCAACGCCAGAGGAAACCAGTGGGGCAATGTAATCACCAATAAACAGGGGGAAGACCTGGAGGATGCTCTAGTGTCTGCCGATCTAGTATGCTTGAACGACGGAAAGGTTACCCGAATAGCAACCCGACAAGGGGATTCTGACAGCGTAATTGACCTGGCCCTAGTGTCTCCCTCCATTGCACCAGGATGCAGGTGGAGCACACTGGGATACCATGACAGTGATCACTTTCCGTGCGTCGTCCTGGTGGAGAAGAGCAACAACAAAGGTCATGTAATCAATGTGCCTGCTTTTATATATGACCGTACAGGGCAAGATGCCATTAGCAAAATCAGACGACGTAATACAAGAGCAGATCGCAGACGGCGGGAGAGATGGGCCCAGCCACCATGGTGGAATGAAGTAGTCAACATAGCGTGGCTAGAAAAAAGGAACGCTGTCAAGGCATGGCAAAAGGCAAGGAAAATTGATCCGTCACTTTCTGAACGCCTGATCAGTCTGAAAGATGAGGTCAACAAGCGGACAGTGGCTTTCAAGTTAATTGCGAAAGAAGCCAAGACAGCGAAATGGAACGAATTCTGCAAGAGCGTTTGCTCCGAGGGATCTCTTGTGACATTCTGGCGCCTTCAACGGAGCATGCACGGCGCCGCACGACCAAGGGGTATCCCTGATTTTCAGGGTACAGACCTGATATGGCAGAGAACTGATGCTGATAAAGGAAAAAACCCTCCTTGCGCGCTACTTGGAGCAAACTGACCAAAAAGACGAAGCTGCAAGAATAGGGGTTAAGATGAAACTGTCGATGCTGTGCGAGAACACTGAGCTAGGCACTGATTTCACAATCACTGCAGACACCTTAAGAACTTGCCTCAAGAAATCGCGCAGCACTGCTCCAGGTCCTGACGGCATCCGATACAATGACATGCTGATGATGTCGAATGCTGATTTGAAAAGCGTGGCAAAGGAATTCAATATCAGCATCCAGAGTGGCCAGATACAAGAGGAATGGCTCCATAGTTATTTGTTTCCACTACCAAAGCCTAATAAAGACCACTCAAAGATCTGCGGCTACAGAATCATCTCGATGCAGAATACTGTTGGCAAACTTTTGGAAAAAATTGTCGCACAAAGATTGACCACCTACTTGGAACTACATGATAAGTTCCCATCAACACTTGGAGGGTACAGATTGAAGAAAGAGACATGGTCCAATGCTGCTGTTTTCGCCTACGATGTGTACGAGGGATTTCAGATTAAAGAAGAGACATGTGCGGCAGTGTTGGACTTAGAAGATGCCTACAATAAAGTACCATATGATTATTTAATGCAATTACTGCTTAAACTAGAAGTCAATCCTATTCTGATCCGCTGGATTGCTGCGGTCCTGTTCCAGAGAAAGATTGTACTAAGATGTGGTAGCTGGTCCTCAGAACCGCAAACGATATGTCCAGGCTTGCCACAGGGATCACCGCTATCACCAGTCTTATTCAACGTTTATACGGTGATGATCACTGAGCAGCAGTTGAATGGAAAGGGGAGGACTTTGTCATTTGCTGATGACATTTTGATTTATCGACGAGGGCGTGATAGACAGGAGATCGCCAGCACAATGCACAAAGAACTCGATCGAATTGCCGCCTGGTGTGATGGTTCCAATGCCTATGTCAATCCTTCGAAGGCATCAGTGTCATGGTTCTCTTTGAACAATCACATTGTCAAGTCGGACTTACCAGAAGTGAAAATGCGTGATAATATATTGATCAGAACCAACGTTATGACGTTTCTCGGGGTGAGGTTCGATCGCAGCTTGTCATTCAGGGAACACGTTGACCATGCGATAACAAAAGCACGCAAAGGTCTATCTGCAATGAGGATTATGGCTGCTTCCAATATCGAGCAAAGACTGCTGATGCTTCTATTCTATGGTCTGGTCCTTTCCCCCATTGAATACGCTCTGGCCATCCTCACTGTCAGTGCTACCCAGATTGAACGACTCGAGAAGGTGCAAAATGAAGCCATGCGTATTATTTTGGGATGTACAAGAGACACATCTTGTGGAGCAATGAGGTATCTACTTGACTTTCCAACAATGAACCAAAGGATCGGGATGTGGAGGGCTCGGGCATACCTCAAAATATGTGCTGATAAGAAACACCCACTGCATCAAGCGCTTTTTAGTGAAAAGGGCGACAGACTGAAGAGGGGAAAATCGTGGCTAGGTAGGGCAGAAGATGTTATTAGGCAAATATGCAGCCTAACCGACATCATACCTGGTGCAGAATGGATACCTGTGCCTCAGGCGTTTATTTGAACATTTTCCTGTATTGTCACACTCAACAGGCGATGTAGAGAAGATAATCCTGTTGCTGTTAATGCAGAGGTCAACGCTCTCATCGGTGAAAATTCAGACGAAGCAGATGCACTAATCTATACAGACGGATCAGTTATACGCCAAAGAAGAAGCGCATGGGCATTTACAGCACGCTCAGCGGGCAGAACAGTCAAAGAAGCCAACGGCGCCTTCTCCATGACAACCAGCAGCATGACGATGGAGGTGATGGCAGTGACGCAAGCGTTTGCCTGGCTTGAAACACAAAAATACACCCGCATATGTATACTCAGTGATTCAATGAGTATGATCCGGAGGGTTCAGGCAGGTTCAGTGCGAAGACAATGGCTTGAATCAATTCAGAAGTCCACTGTGCGAGGAGTCACCTTTATTTTTGTTCCGGGACACGCAGGCGTCGATGGAAATGAAAGAGCTGACAGGTTGGCTGGATCCGCTATCACTACCGACGGTCGGCCTATGGATCATGCTGATATTATCAATGCCCTCAGAGAAATGGGAAGGATAGAGGACTTTGGTGGCAGTGAATCCACATCACTCGCCAGAATGGCAGACTTGGGAATTAAGATCGGCACAGCAAAAAACGAGACGCACACCGGACACGTCAGAAGACTTGTTAATCAACATAGAACTGGTACTATTAGCCATCGGATGTTGGGATTCATACTGAGGGGAGGATCTGAGCACCTATGGACATATCCGGAGTGCAATGATGATAACCCAACTAACTAACTAACTAACGAAAAATGCTGAACGAGGAAACAAGAGTATTCTGATTTGGCTTCCAGAATATATAAACAACATATTCATCAATATTACCTTTTTTAAGGAAAAAATATCTAAAAATCCTACAACTTACTTTGAGAATAACAACAAAGCTGTTTCATTCCTCAATTCTGTAACAGCTGCCTGTAAATTATTCAAAATTTGCTGCTCCTGTAAAACCATATCCTGGATTTTCCTGGACGATGTATAAACTTCAGTAAACGAGATGTGAAACATCATGGTCGCCATCACTAGAACTACTACATAACAACCGAGTTGTCTTTGACTCATGCCGACTTTATATAGATACGTCTGTTCTGTTTCTCGTTGCCTGAAGAAAAACATAAATTTCATTGTAAAACATCCAGACTAGTAATTTTTGAACAGCTGGTGCCTAAAAAAGACATGGCAGGATTGGCGGTTTTAGCAATCAAACGTTTTGACTGTTTACTAACAGCTTAAACTGTGGTCGCCTGCGGATACAAAGGTTCTGTGTTCAGGGTCTGACGGAAGCAGACTTTTCTACAAACAACATTGGCTCCCAGCCTTAAATGGGTCAAAGTAAAGTGAGGGAGCCTTTTCCACGCCTTTAGGCGTTGAAAAGAGTATATAGGGCTAGACCTTTTTTTTATTACCCAAACGGTACTTGATAGGTGATCTGGTCAGCATTACGCCAGCTACCTCTACTTCCCAGGACTGTACCTGGTACTTACTCAAGGCTGGGTCCACCTTGAGCAAAGGTCAATTTCTGAAAACAGTCTGGTCCCTCTAAGGACCCGACCCACGACTTTCCGATCCGTAGGCGAGCGTCTAGCCGCTAGACTACGGGGTTTCCTGCCTTAAACGGGTACAAGGTCAATACAATCCTGGGAAGTAAAGGCGGCGGACGTGATGTTGACCACATCACCCACCAAGTGACCATTGGTCTTCACAATTTTGGTCTAGTCCTACATCATCAAAACGTTTTAAAGCGTGAAGAAGAATCAATTTAATGGTGCAACCGACAGCTGCGACAGCGTAGGGGCTAAACGTTCGCCTGGTGTCCGAAGGCTTGGGACTCAAAATCACACACCTACAGTCTTTACCCTCTTCAAAACTGCCCTTGGATCGCAGGTAGACCCAGTCTAGAATGATTACTAGGTAATATCCTGGGATGTCAAGGTAGCTAGAGTGAATTTGACAAATGATTCAAGTGCTGGTTGGCCCAGGGCTGTAAGGGGCTTTGATACAGAGAGACGACAAGAATGCGACAAAAGCAGCGGGAAAAAAACACCAGTTTAAACATTTAGGGGCGGCATTTAAAAGGCTTGCCTCACACTGAAAACAAATCTACAGCACGAACCTTGATTGGTCTATAAAACAACGAGTTTAGCGTCATGTGTTTCACGCGTAATTGACGTGAAATGGATCCCTGACTTTAGAAGTCTTCCTGAGCCTAAATCTCATTCATTATCATCATCAGAATCATCATCATCTTCTCGTGCCCTGCCTACTGGCATAGGCGTTCATGCATCTACACCGATCTCGTTCCCTTGTCCTTTGGATAAGTTCCACCCATGACATCCTTCCGTGCCACCATCCCAATCCATCTATCACCTTCTCTCTCGATCTGCCTCTGCCTCTTCTTCCGCCTATCTTTAAGATTTACCAAAGCAAAAACCCCTTCCCCTTTCCCAATCACATGAACAAGGAACAACGCTTGCCTTTTCTTTGTACCTATATATTTTATTTTAAAAATCTGTTAACGAATTTAAACTACGTTAGTCCATTAGTTCCACGATTCTTAAAAATCTTCTTCTTCTCAAAGTCCATGCCGTGTGATGTTGATAGTCATGTCTATCCTCAACCTTCTATCTCGTGTACTTTCAGTCAACGTTGATACAGATGATTGTTCATAAAATAATGTCAAACTGTCCAGCATTTTTTTTTTCTCGGTCTCCCTCTGCCTCTCTTGAACACCAGTTTTCCTACTATGTCCATGTACTCCAGTTTTCTTCTTCTAATCACTCGACAAAAGAATGTAGATTGTCGCTTTTTGATGTCGGCAATCAGTTTTCTTCGTGAGTCAGTTTGTTTCAAGACATCTTCATTACTTGTCTGATCTGTCCCGGATATTCTCATCATTCGTCTATAAAACCACATGTCGGCAGGTTCCAGATGATTTTTCACTTATCTACCAACTGTCCATGATTCACTTCCATATATTAGGACATAATTTCTAGACCTTACGTGCGGTTAACAAGCGGTTTCAAAGAAGCATAAGTTGCTTAAATATGCTGCATTAGTTACCACATGCCTCTGTGTGTTCACTATACAAAGTGTCCAACCATTCCATTTGATAGAAAAGTTTCCATATTTAAATAATCTGTTTCAGTAACTGATTTAAAAAAAAAAAACATGTTCTGGGTCCAAACAGTTTCATGGATTTTAGAAGTCGACTCCCTAATATAGTTTTTTGTCCCCAGCCATTGTTATAAATTATGGCTCTGAAAAAAAAAGAGAAAAAAAAAAAACTATCGGTTGAAGCTGTTTTTATTTTTATGAAATTAAACAAATGAAATATTCTTATAGTTGGAAATGTATAGCTACGTTAGCAAATTTCAGTTTATGCTCTAGCACTTTATGAGTAAAGTATACAATAAACAAATAATAATAATAATAAAAATAATACGATCGCATTGTTTTAGCAAAGTTGAAATTAGCCACTAATAGTTTGACATAAACTATGGCACTGGAACAGCCTATCACAAACATGACATGACTGGGTACTCAAAGAGTTCACATATGCCTCCATACTAAGTAACTTCAAGAATACTGTCAGAGGCCAATGCAGGTATGGGATATAATGGGAGATTATAGTAAATGCCAGTGTCTGTACTTAGTCACCCAGACATGACCTGTTAGCTCAGAGACAGGAACCGAGGTTACCAGAAAGTCAAGACTGACTTGCTAACGAACTGCTAAAGAAATCACAAGGATCCTGGGCTGAGCGACAAAACTGCAAACTGGCTACAAAATAGACGGGTTTTGACTTGAACGAGGAGAGAGAGAGAGAGAGAGAGAGAGAGAGAGAGAGAGAGAGAGAGAGAGAGAGAGAGAGAGAGAGAGAGAGAGAGAGAGAGAGAGAGAGAGAGAGAGAGAGTTCTGGACAAGACGTTGCGCCTGTTTGACCGGTGTGTCGTTTTAAGCAGTGAACGGATTTTGGGGCAGTAATTTATATATGTAGTTCGCAAACTATTGGATTGATTCTGTTAGCTGGATTAGTGTAGTAATTCAGGACTTGTTCTGTCCTCACACATCGGCCCGCACTTTTCAGACGCTCCATATTCCTGATGTGGGGTCCAAAGACGAAGACAAAAGCTTGCATCGGAAACAAGGGTGATTTCGGCCAAGGTATTATATGTAGAACTGGAAGGCCCGGGAGTGAATGGCGATTTGAAAATCCTCACAGCGGCATTTAGAGGATTGTGGGGGAACCGTTGTTTCTTGGGGTTGACTACCTACTGTTAATTGTTCTATACATTAAAGATTGATGTGCGTGTTCAGTAAGTGTTTGGCTTAGTGTGTTATAGGGATAGATTGTGTGTCAGTAGACTACCAACGAGCCACATACCTGTACGACAGGAATAAGGTCTCTGACAAATATGCTCAAGAAAATCCAAGCTGGCTTCATCGAACAAGAACCGGACAGGATCTCATTAATGCCATGCGAGATGCACTTGTGACACAGTTGTATCTTCACATCCCCCAAGAAATAGATGTGCCTAATTCGGACATAGTGTGTTATGGATATAGTTCGTAGCTCTCTTGAACAAGGCCAGTGATGTAACAATTACACAGGAGTTTGTTTATTAACAATATTATCAAGTCAAACAGAATGAATCATTTCAATAACCAATAGTATAGGAACACTCCATTATCTTATTACTGGCTATTCGTATGACCTCTTTGAGTTCCTTAATCACTCTCTTAACTAAACTCCAAGTTTAATATATATCTTCTAACGAAGCACAGCTCTAGTTTTTCCAACTCGTCTCTCAAGCGGCTCGCTACTGACTGTCTCCCCTGCTCTCTCAAGCCGCTCGCTACTCACTGACCTCCCCTCGCTTTCCCTCTCTTTCTCGCGTGGGTTCTCAATCACCCCCTGTCATCTGTCTCTGGTGGTCACGTTTGGATAAACGTATCTTCAGTTGGACACGTGCATCGCGTGGCTCTGGGGCACTCGTCGACCTCCCTCTCTGTCGTATGTTTTCATCCTTCACTGTCAGATGTCATGGTTTTACCATGATAACCGCACTCAATTCAACTCTGGTCACTGTGCAGATGTTCTGTATCGCTGGTCAGGCCAGCTTTCTAATCACCCATTTCTGTCATGTCACACAGTGATGGATTAGTATGCCTTGATGGTGATCTGAAATGTATGCTTTATTTATTTAACCCCTTCTGCCCGCCTTCCTATTTCACTACACAGATAGCAAACAGCAACCGTGACAACACGCTCGAATCAGTACACCTGTCCTGGTTGGTGGCAATGGGAGTGCAACCTGGAGCAACCAGATGTCACATTCTAATAAAGGCACAAGACATTTGACTTATAAACAACAACACATAATGGGCGTAGCCAGTGATTTTACTCTTGCGGAGCTACTGAGGAGGAGATCGGAGCACCTATGTATCTGTAGCAAGTGCTGTGATGGTAGTCCTTACTAATCAATAACCAGTAATAATTAAAGCATTACAGCCACGAAACAATATATTTGCTAACACTATTTTAAATGGTACATCAACGACCATTTAACATCTTTCTGTTAATAGTTTCAGCTCATTAATTTTGATAAGTGCCCATGATAGCATTTCTTAGATAGGGCAAAAATATACTAACGTGGATACGACTATAATTCCATACGGCAACCAGTTCTAGATATGGGTAGTGTGGTTTTCTGCGTTAGCGCAGTCCATAAGAGGCTCGCTTTCAAATCCAGCTGTGACTCGCTGCAGCCCACGGTCGGTGTTCGAAACCGGGCGGCTGCCGGGGTTCACCCAGTCTATATGAAATGGGTACCAGAATTCTTATCAGCTGTCCGTACTGGTGGATTATGGTTTATAACCGTGTGCAATGAAGCTGGCTCACATCTCATGACATTATCATTTTTATCTTTTTACACCAGCATACATATTATAAACAACTGATAAGTATAACAAACATGGGACAGGAGAGTGTATGTTGAATGAGAGGTCTGAACACCTACGGACGTGTCCATAGTTCCATGAAAATAACCCAACTCATAACTCAACTATAAACAACAGAAAACTGTTACAGAATAGGCTGAAAATTAATAGAAAATGTAACAACATAACGTACCTTATTGCTGTTACCTTGAGCCTAATGTATGATACACAACAAAAACAATGAAAAAAAATGAAATATAAGTAAAGAGATTAAAAAAAAAGAGACATTAAAATACACAG
>CAJHNH020000012.1:342003-352003 GCA_905116865.2 Candidula unifasciata
TATATATAAAAACACACACATAACTATCTATATATAATTCACACACATCCCAAAAAAAGGAATGTACACACAAGGCCCGCCGGGCCATACGAAGAGACGTAATAATAGTCAGCATTAGAAGTAATCATAGGCCAGGACACATATCACATTAGAAGATGTGTTGACCATTTCTCTTCACTGATACCTTTCTTCGCACTGTTCAGACAATTTAATAAATACAAGACTAATCTACGTTGTAGAGCCGTCCTGTCTTGGTGAAAAACAAAAAAAAAAAGTTATTGCATTCCTTTACAGGACGTAGCAAGAACATCCCCCAGCTATTTTTGGTGCTGTTGTAGTTTTTATAGTCGCAATTTACGGTCCAAGTCTTTTTGCCCACTACAGAGGATAAATACTGAACATCCTGAAAGATCTTCACATCAAGAAAGGAATGGCTTATAAACAACATCAAGTTTTTCTGAAGCTGAATTATTTTTGTCAAATCAAGCGCACACGACGGATTGAGAGAACAATAATAGCAGGAGGCATGGTACCAGTATAGAAGGTGCAGTGGGCAGACGACAACGAAGATGGGCTTGAATAAGATTATAAGTGATCTCCTTGAGTCATGAAAGTACATGAGGTGCAGGGGGAGCTGGCGAGAGACCGAGGTTATATTTTTTCATGGCAGAACTGTGATGACAGCCAGACGTTTCTTGCAAAGGACCTACCTGCTTACATCGATGACTGAATGAGTTTTGCCACTGAACTGGTCCTCAACTAGGTTACGTGAATTGAGACTAGAATGTTCGGGGCGACCTCCAGGCGGGACCTAGGCTGATACTGTAGCCCTGGAACAGGCAGGCAGGGCGGTGTCAACCACAGAAATGACTAATGTGCATACACACAGTAAGTGCACACTTAACGGGCGTGGCATGTCCTCATATGTGGTACTGGGGTGCTGCGTCTCTGAGTGTTCTGACATAGCTGAAGCGTACTGTGAACTATTGGGGTATTCACAAGTGAACTAAACACAACATAACCTATGAACAGAAAGCCCTACTGAAGACTACATAACAATGCGCAACCTATTATTGTGCATGTCAATGGAATCCGAATATGTGAACCAACATAAAAGGAAGACACCTGAAGCCGCAGCATTAGCGATTATGTGACAAATGTTGGGAATAGCTTAAATGACACAGCCAAGCGGTTCTATATAGCAGTGACATCTTGAACCGTGACCTCATTTAACAGAAAGATGTTGGACCTGTGATTAAGGAAACAACTGTTGCATACTGTGTCACTGAATCCGTTCTGCTGCATGTCAGTAGAATCTTGCAGCATGAGCAAGCGGTATTCTTTGGAAGACGGAGTGTGGCAGTCTGAAAGAAGCCAAACAGCAAGCTACAGAGATGAGACGTCTAAGCAACTGGAGGATGTGGAGATGCGATCAATGAGACCGGGTTTTGTGTAAACGTTGGACAGTCAGGGCAACTCACAGCCATTGTCCATGAACAGCTAAGGAGAGCAAAGCTGGTCTGTGTTGAGTGTCCTGTTCTATGTTAGGTTTCTGTGGCCTTATTGGGAGAAGGGAGGGGGTATAGACCCACTGCCCCTCTGACAAGCATGTCATAGGATGCGACTAATTAGGGTATTTCCTTCAAAGTCACTCAAAGAGCAAGATGGATAATGGTACCATCGGAATTGGAACTCTTTGCTTGCTGCTGAAGATGAGGATGGAGTGCTTTATGGAAGTTTCCTGAGTGCTGTGATGTCGATTCTTTATTCAACATTTAACATTTCTTCGAAGTTAGAGTCTATCTACATGAGAGCTGAGCAAATAACAGTCTGCATTAAAAAAAGCCATATCTGTAAAACGGACGTGCGCGCAAACTCAAGTTCTAAGGTATGATGAAAGTCCAGAAGTGGGTGAACAACCAGAACTTTCCGCTGGAGTTTACACTTGGTGAACGCTAAGAAAAAGACGAGTGTCTTTATAATGACAGTAAACCGAAAACTGTCAAACAAGACGACCCATAAAGTGCAGACACTTGACCTTTGCACAGCCTGTCCTCAAACACGTCAGAATTGAAAGCAACATCTTCTCCGTCAAGCCCATTCTCCTTTACCAGGACACAGCAATACCACTATGGATGGATGATTCAGCGACCCTCTATCAACAACACGGCAGCGTCAGCAGCGCTGAGCTAGGCGTCATATGAGTTGAATGAGCAGGTGACGACGTCACGCTGGTATGTCCCCGGATCGATACGCGACGTCACGCTGGTATGTCCCCAGGATCGATACGTGACGTCACGGCGGCGTATGCGTCATACGTACAACCTGCCGACACCCGAGGCAAGAGATCCGCCAAGCAGCCAAATAAGGAGTTTCCACTAAGAGAGGTGACCGTGCGCCGAGGGTGTCTATATTAGGAACGAGGATGTCAACATTTTGATTCAAGCTTTCTTATGTGGTGCCCCGATATAACTGTGCTAGATGTCTATTAGGTTGAACGAGGTTTTCGGGATTTCTACCTGTCCGATTCTCATCCTTGAGATGTTAATCCTACAGACCACAATTCTCCAGGGAATCAACGAAACAAAACATCAAGATTATTGACTCTGAGGCCACAGCTTACTGAGATTACCGCAAGATTTTAGTACCAGACAACTCATTTACACGTTAATATGTACCTAGTATTTAGCGTCTTCGGCCTATTTCTGCTAGTAATGAATCCGTGGTTTATATCGAATGTTACATAAACTCGCTACATCCTATGGCTGCATTACTCTAGGTCACGAAGACGTCTTTCCCGTCTGCGTCGCCCTTAAAAAGGTGGCTGGCACGTTGAGCAGTGGTTTACACTAGGGCTTCAGTAAACTAACATTAAAAGCCTGTTCAACTCAAACATTCAATCTCTCCAATTCAAAGTGTTGGAGCTGCACATGCCTAGGAACCGAACGATAACACAACACCAACTGATTTAAAAATAAATCAAAATGGATAACAGAACGCTGCTCCTCACTGGTATGCATGTCAAACGTGGGGCGGTCATCTTTAAACTGTCACTGTTCGTCTGCACCCGTCATGCAACTCGCTTAATTCTCTTGATTTCCTTAACAACAGTACCGATAGGTGACAAGACAACTGCATGGTTACTGTAATTTCCATTTTACTTTTAAGGTTTTCAGATGAAGCGCCCTCGTAACTCTGGAGGGAACAAAAGTACAACTGACCAAATTCACTTTATGGTGTCATAAATTAAAAACATGTATACTGAGAATTTAAAAAAAAAAGTTGCGTATACGTTTTAGTGGACTAGACATTTTATGTTCAGTAGTTTGCCACTGCTCTCTACAAACGGTCTGCTCAGGATACCACGGTCAAAACCAACAGAAAGAAACTACTGCCAAATCACCCACAGCTGGAATCGAACGGGGTACCTCGGAATTAAAAACCTCGTAAGCAACTTTTAAACTACAAACATCGACGTGAGAGTGGTAGAGATAATGAAATCAGGCGACCTTGCAAGTCCATGGACAACTGGATCAGAAACCCGTCTCTATCTACATGCTGCATAAAAACATGTCGACTCGTTTTATCTAGTTCTTTTATCAGCCAGTTGATTAATACACGGTGTCTCTTCAGTTTCCATACACAGGAAAAATAAACATTAAACCGAAGCCATTACACACATACCTGCAGCTGTGCTTATATGATTGATTTATGATTCATGATTTGTGTTGTCTTCAAAGCACTCCGGACACGCCCATAAGTGCTCAGATTCCCCGTCCGACACATTCATCAGTACATATATGTTATTTAGCGGAGCAGGACACGCACCAAAACGTGTTTGTAAAACAATGGGAGTCGTGTGGAGAGTATTATATAAAAAAACAATTGGCTTTCATAACATGGCTAATTTTCCTATGTATGAAAACTGATAGGACACCGTGTAGAAGCTGGGAGACTTTATTGGTGAGAATAAGATGTCAGTCAACAAACGTGGGACCGGACAAGCACAGAGCCCGCTCAGTCAACAAACTTGGGACCGGACAAGCACAGAGTCCCGGTGATGGGGCATTACATATATTCTGTGCTGTAGATAAATATGTTGTTGACTTGTCCTGTCTTTGATGTGTTCTGTTTGATAACTCAAGAAGACTAGCTAGAGGGATAGACAGAGACTATGAGAGAGATTAGGAGAGAGACTGAAAGAAAGATTCTGAGAGAGAGAGAGAGAGAAGAGAGAGAGAGAGAGAGAGAGAGAGAGAGAGAGAGAGAGGATTTGGAGACAGAGACAAGGGGAGGAAGCGACAGACAGATGAACAATGTGAGAGAGATGAAATGCGCGAACGAGAGAGTGAGACACGCAGAATGAAGCAGATACACAGACAGGTAGACAAGAAGAACGGTCATTAAAAAACACAACAAATGAAGCTACACCGACAACCTGTTTGCGACAAACACTAACTATCTTGCCTAATCAGCTCGGTTATTACATATCAGGTAATAACAAATCAAACATCGACAAAGGCTATTCAGCGCCACCAACCGACCTATACAATATTTAAGAGCGGTGCGCTATCTGATTTGCTTAAACCAGCTGCGCGGCGACCAGTGACAAACTCCTTGTGGTCCGAGTTCACGCTCGGAAGTAGGCAGAGAAGGCACATATTTCCTACATTTGCGGTATCTGTCCTGGAATCAAGGCCGAAGGGTTGCGGCATCCACAGTACCAAGCCAAAAGGTTTACAACCTATGGTTTCTAGATCCCCCCCCCCACCCAAAATACAATATACAACACGAAGACACACTGTCCCAACCGTTCAGCCATTCTGCCCAACTCTCCTTGCCAGCCACACTGTCCCAACCGTCTAACCCCACTATCCCAACCGTCCAACCACACTGTCCCAAACGTCCAACCACACTGTCCCAACCGTCCAGCCATTCTGCCCAACTCTCCTTGCCAGCAACACTGTCGAAACCGTCTAACCACACTGTCCCAACCGTCCAGCCACACTGTCCCAATCGTCCAGCCACACTGTCCCAATCGTCCAGCCACACTGTCCCAACCGTCCAGCCACACTGCCCCAACCGTCCAACCACACTGTCCCAACCGTCCAGCCACACTGTCCCAACCGTCCAGCCACATTGTCCCAACCGTCCAGCCACACTGTCCCAACCGTCCAGCCACACTGTCCCAACCGTCCAGCCACACTGCCCCAACCGTCCAACCAAACTGTCCCAACTGTCCAACCAAACTGTCCCAACCGCCCAGCCACACTGTCCCAATCGTCCAGCCACACTGTCCCAACCGTCCAACCACACTGTCCCAACTGTCCAACCACACTGTCCCAACCGTCCAGCCACACTGTCCCAACTGTCCAACCACACTGTCCCAATAGCCCAGCCACACTGTCCCAACCGTCCAGCCACACTGTCCCAACCGTCCAGCCCCACTGTCCCAACCGTCCAGCCACACTGTCCCAACCGTCCAACCACACTGTCCCAACTGTCCAACCACACTGTCCCAATCGTCCAGCCACACTGTCCCAACCGTCCAACCACACTGTCCCAACTGTCCAACCACACTGTCCCAACCGTCCAGCCACACTGTCCCAACTGTCCAACCACACTGTCCCAATAGCCCAGCCACACTGTCCCAACTGTCCAACCACACTGTCCCAACCGTCCAGTCACACTGTCCCAACTGTCCAACCACACTGTCCCAATAGCCCAGCCACACTGTCCCAACTGTCCAACCACACTGTCCCAATAGCCCAGCCACACTGTCCCAACCGTCAAACCACACTGCTCCAACCGTCCGACCACACTGTCCAAACCGTCTAGCCACACTGTCCCAACCGTCCAGCCATACTGTCCCAACCGTCTAGCCACACTGTCCCAACCGTCCAGCCACACTGCCCCAACCGTCCAGTCAACAAACAATACCTACCACATAGTCGTTAAATGCCGACAGACCCGGTCGACTGCCGCCTCATCAACACCTCGTTGTCCAAGGGGTTGGGTGAGGTGGGTGTGCGCGGTCGCGACACTGACAGTCTGTTGTGATTGACATCCACGGTGAGGTTGCTGGGGCTCTTCATTTCCATGGGTACACAAGGTAACAACAGGCAGGCAGACGACATAGACTTTATCACTGGAACCGTGGAAGCGGTTGCTGTCCCTGAACAACAGCTGCAGCAGGAAATATCCTGATCTCGCTCACCACATTCAACTACAGCGTGTCTGTTTTATTTCTGTTTTGTTCTAGACGTTTCTATCAGTTTGTAAAAAAACGTCTCCTTCTCTGAGATATTGTACCTCTCAGTTATTGTAACTTATCAAGTTAATTTAGGGCAGAGGAAGCACTCAATTATATATGTTCACAGCTGAAGAACTAGCGCACACTGGGCAGAAAACATAAAATTTGACGCTCGAATAGTTCTGAAAACAAAACAGACATAACAATCACTGCTACAAATCGTGAGTATTCTTTATCAATGGAAATGACAGTTTTAAGAAGCATATGAGAACTGCAAAGGATCCCATTGTAGAGACAGTGGGAATTCCATTACAGACAATATCAAGCACGTAACTTTCAGTAATCCGTCCAAATGAACCAACCTAGGCATAAGGCAGCAAGGCAGTTTGGAAGACCAAAGACAGAGCCAACTGACTTCATCCTTGCCACTCTTCTCAGCCCCTTCTAACCCCCCCCCCACTGATCAATGTTTGGAAGTCAACGTGGCGTTGGCGGTTACATGCCAGCTTTCGGATCGGAAGGTCGTGGGTTCGCGTCCCGACGCAGCCGGACTTTTCTTTCTTCTCTAAAAAATAACCATGACTCCAACGTCGACCCAGCTCTGAGTGGGTACCAGATGCAGACCTGGAGAGTAAAGACGGCAGGCGTGATGCTAACCACACCACGTGCCGATTTGTCTATAAAATTATAGGTCTAACCCTATGTACCCAATACGCCTAAAGTGGTGGAATCTTTACTTTTTTACTGATCAAAGTTTGCTATGTATCTGTTCTGGCACGTATCAAAAACAAAACGGATGACGCTCCCGAGGTCGCCGGCTGTGTCCAATACTTTGCCGTTTCAACAAAACACTGAAGACAGAAGTGCAGGGAATGTATCCAGTAATAATAAACACGATCTGACTGGCAGGTCGGT
The DNA here is from genome assembly GCA_905116865.2 of Candidula unifasciata. NCBI lineage: Eukaryota > Metazoa > Mollusca > Gastropoda > Stylommatophora > Geomitridae > Candidula > Candidula unifasciata. The sequence goes on from CAJHNH020000012.1 coordinate 349,172, forward strand.
AAACGTCCCTGGCCTACATTGCAATATACAAGTGCAGGAGGCCGGTCAGTGGCCAGCACTCCAAGACAAGGCGTGCGAGCCAGACTTAGCTTCTTCTGGTTTCTTCGCCTTCTTGTTAATGTCCTCAACTAACTCAGGGATATAATCGTTCTACCTTTTGCTGTTACATAATACATACATTTACTAACCTGAGCGAGCATTACTAATTCTACCGTATTACATATTTTGGGAATATGATGTGTGTTTAAAAAAATACAATTATTGGTTTGTTACACCGACATGGGAGTCATGTTAATGTGTAAAGGCCAAGCACTATTTACAGGCATACGGCGCTAGGCTTGTATTTTGTAGATCAATCGGCCATCGATGGGTACTGAAGTCAACACAATACAGATCGCCTTTACTTCTCAGGATATTACCTGGTATATATTTAAGACTAGGTACACCATGAGTATCTATTATGTGGTCATCCTACCCCAAACCTAGACCATACAAGCAGAAGATGGGATGGGATGCAGTAGCTAACACAACATGGCTGAAGCTTCACTATTACCACAGTTCCGATATGAAAACTAGCTAAAGAACATTCGGTTAACATGAACAAATGTTGGCCCTTGCAAGGATGATGTATCATTATAAATCCTAGTTAGTACGAATTTTCTCGAACACGAATTCAATCTTCGGCTGCTTGAAATTCGTGTTATCGAGGTTTCACTATGCAACTAAATCATAAACTCTGAGAAAGTAATAAATAAAGCGACAACTGAACTTTACCACCTGGCAATAAAACACATAAGAAACACTACTTACAGTTAACATTACACGCCGCAAGACAGATTCATATATTAGCAGCACAGCATTAACTGTTGTTTCGACTAAAGGCTGTTTATAAATAAACAAAACACTTTTAAAAACGGTTACGCTACCAAGTGTCAAAGCCAGAAAAGTATCGAACGCCGCTTAGCCCCGTCAAATATATAAACTGCAGGGAACTCGCACCAAGAGGGGAAAACTAGTTCAGCTATAAATACCGACCAATGGCGCTAGCGACAGCTAACCTTGGGCGAGGTCGATGCACCGCTCAGTTGAGGAGCTTTCGTCAGCCGTGACAATGGAGACCCTTGGAGAGTGCATGCACAACGGGCACCCATCGGTGACGCGGACAGGAAAAATTCCACCCTCCTTCCCACACACACAAACAAGGCACATGTAAACAGCACCAGGAGTCCAAGGAATATTTCAGTAAACACAGACGCATATCAAGGTTTCAGATCGTTGTCACACTGGCAAATGTAGGACACATCCGTCCACGAGAGGATAAACAAGTCAGTGGATGAATCACAATCCTCCTTACCCACAGGTTAAATCAGCTTGGTGTTACCACTTCCAGTGCCCCAATGATAACTTCTACGATTTGCTCTGTTGGTCTGCCATCCAGACTAAGATAAAAGCGGGATGAGAGGGACTAGGGCTAAGCAACTCCTAATTACTCGCTCTTCAGGCAGAACAGTCCAGGAAGCCAGCGGTGCCTTCTCCATGACCACCAGCAGCATGACGATGGAGGTGATGGTGGTGACACAGGCTTTCGTGTGGCTGGGATCACAGGGCTATTTCCACGTGTGTGTGTGCTGAGTGATTCTTTGAGCATGATCCGGCGCTCGAGGCAGGCTGGTTACGCAGACAGTGGTTTGAGTTGTTGCAAAACTCTTCTGTGTGTACAGTTACCTTCATATTCGTCACAGGGGATGCAGGCGTTGTTGGTAATGAGAGAGCTGATAGACAGGCAGGTGCTGCATTAATTGAAGGGGAGTGGCCCATGGATCACGCAGACATTGTCACTGCCCTTAGAGGGAACGCCGTACTGTATACATGTGTATGTATTAAAGGGGGAGGGGGTGTTTGGGTTGAGAGAAAGGATCTAATCCACACGCGATTAATCAAGCCATGCATAACGGCAGGATTGCGACCGCAGGTACAGCCTGTCACGTTCTGCTGCAGTGAGCAGTGCATTCGAGGAACCACAGCCAACCTGATCCAGTTGATGGCTGTCTCCGGGGATCGGGTTTTATCCGGACTAATCTGCAACACAGTTGTTTTGGTGTGGTGCAAGTGCTAACGGCCTTAAGATTTTATGTCACCCTTTTAGGAAATTACGCTCCAATGACAATGTAATCGTTAAGGAAAAATAATAGGAAAAGGAGGAAGGATAAAAAGAAGGAGCTGAGGAGAAAGAAGGAAAATAAGAACAAGGAGAAGAAAAATGAGAATAAGAAGAAGAAGGCATTGCTCCGGAAATAGTTCACTCGGACTTCCAAATTAAATATAGGGCTCTATACGTGGAATCCTGTCTTGCGATTGATGATGATGATGTCCACGGCCAGCTCCAGATTTTCACAGCCGGACGTGACGATGACGCTGATCACAGGTCGCCTCCGTCCTGGAAGTCTCCAGTAATCTCCAACCGCTGCTGACTGAGGGACAAGTGTAATTAGGCTGACTCATTTTGATCCGCAACCGCCGCCTTTTAATTTATAGACTCTTACCGCCTCTAAGATTTAATTTATCAAAGGTACTAGCAGACGACTACATAGGCATTGTGGGTCTCTTTTGGCCAAAAGCTTTTATCTGTACAGTGGGTTATCATGTTTTATCTGTTTCCATCGGAAGTTTTAGTTATATTTTAACGGTCTCAGAGTGTGTCTGTGTATTCTTTCCTAACATTTCACTGAGGCAGAGAAAGAGGCAGCCGTTATTTTGTTGTAAAAATAACCCTGGCTTCCAGGTCGACCCATCTTAAACTGAATACCAGGTTAAGTCCTGGAAAGTAAAGGC
>CAJHNH020000012.1:357003-362946 GCA_905116865.2 Candidula unifasciata
AAGCATCTAGTCTCGCGCTCCGACAGCCATGGGTTCGTGTCGCGGACTGTGTTCTAAAGTCAGTGAATGCAATTTGTATGGAGAGCTTGATGATCGTCGCGAGAGCTAACAAAGTTTGTGCTTTGTGCGACTATCTGCGCAGACGGCTGGCTAGCCATTTTTGCGTATAGTATGTCATCAGGTGCAATGCACTCTATCCTCTCGACTTCAAATCTGTTCACAAAGTTTACACAGAAGATTCTGCGAAGAGTAAACACGATGTACAGAGCCCACCATTATACACCATTTAAATAAAGGCAGCTGTAGTGGAACTGTTTTGTTTTCTTTTGTTGTCTCAAGGATACCAGGTTGTAGCCCAGTGTCGTGGTTTTGTCGTCTCATTGATATCAGGTTATAGCCCAGTGTCGTGGTTTTGTCGTCTCACTGATATCAGGTTATAGCACAGTGTCGTGGTTTTATTGTCTCACTGATATCAGGTTATAGCCCAGTGTCGTGGTTTTGTCGTCTCACTGATTTCCGCCGGAGCTTAAAGTCGGCGCACATAGAAGAAGAAGAAGAAGAAGAAGAAGAAGAAGAAGAAGAAGAAGAAGAAGAAGAAAAAGAATTTCAGATCATATTCAGTGTCTGCACACGTTACCATCTCCAAAAACATGATTATTTTCCTATACTGACATTCTTTTAAGCAATCACAAAGGGTTCAAGGATCTTTTCCTGCTGCCTCTATCTATCTTTGTTTCTACGAATTTTTCCAGTCACAGCACAAAGACAAAAGGCAAGCAAGCACACATCGCCTTGAGGACACAGGGCGGGCACCTACAACACATATAATACGCAGCTTGTGGCTCTGGGACGAAGCTTCCACTGAGCCATTACTGGAGGTCTGCCAAGGATTTGAAGTACCTCAATGTATGTCAAGACATTCTGACTAACATTGACATTCTCATAGGCTCAGTTAGAAATGATGTCGAACTGGTAGTGTTTTGAGCAAGCCCCTGCCCTACCCCCCTCTCTTTTTTCTCCCCTCCACACAAATGCACGTGTTTGTGTGTGTGTATGTGTGTGTATATACTTATATATACATACACATACATACACACTGCCTCTCTTATGTATTGTTGACATTCCTCGTTGAGATCATCGTCATAGCACGTCGGACTTGACCGTCAGTGCCCCGATCTCTTTCTGAATATGTCTCCTAGTGTCTTTAGGCTAACAACCATTCTGTTCTGGTTGATGTAACGACGGGTGGTTCCCGAATGGGTTTCCTGTCCCGCTGCTCCAACTGGTACACCCAGGGCATGCAGCCTATTCAGTGGAAAAATCCTTGTCCACGAAATAGAAAGCCTCACAGCGTTTGGTCTCGTATGACATTGATGAAGTCTCGCATGTTCACAGAGGACCCACCTCTGATAGTGGCACTGCCTGCTAGGGCGTTTGCTCTACTTACAAACTGCGTCCATGCTCTTATCTATCGAGCATGTAGCTGATACTAAGATGGAAGCTAAGTAGAAATATATATATACATATATGGGTCAGCCAGTGTTAGAAATCTTGACAGATACTATAGTTTCTACTTAGCTTATATATATATACATATATGGGTCAGCCAGTGTTAGAAATCTTGACAGATACTATAGTTTCTACTTAGCATATATATATATATATAACGCATTTCATAGGTGATGTGGTAAACAATCTACTCAGCATGACATGATGTCAGTTTAAGGTGGGCCCACAAAGGAGCCAAGGTCAATTTAAACAATTAAAAAAAAAAAAAAATTCGATCGACGAAGGAGGGAACCCAAGACACTCACGCTGCGGCTTAAACAGAAATTATGTACAAGCAGCGTCTCGAGCACGGCACACGGCTTGCTTCGGTGATGTGACCTTTGCCCTGTAGTGAAGTGCAGCAAATCGTGAGCAGGCCTGTGCTAGCGTGCACACTCCAGCATAATCTTGGTGACCTGGGTGTGTGAGTTGCGACACGTTTCCTGTCAGCTGTTGGTACTATGAGTCACATTATACATGCGGGAGGGGGTGGGAATGGGAGAGAAAGAGACAAAGAGAGAGAGAGAGAGAGAGAGAGAGAGAGAGGTGGTGGGTAGAACGAATGAAACCCACCATTCACGTGGAGAGAGGGAGAGAGAGAGAGAGAGAGAGAGAGAGAGAGAGGGTGAAAAGGAGAAACAGAAATGAGAGCAAAATAGAAGACAAGAAGAGAGACAAAAAGACACATATGAGAAGTTTTCGCACAAAGATACACACACACGTGCGCGCGCGTATATATACATACATCAATACATGCATCCACACACTCACAAAGGAAGGTTAACAAAGACAAATAATTAAGGAGACCGAATGTCAAACACTTACCCCTTAACTGGAAAAAAGCCACATTGAAAACAATAGCTGGTGTGTGACTGCAAGTGGAAGTATACTATTAAGTGCACAGTACACACGACCATTCTAAGTGCATTCAGCGGACTTACGTTGCTTTCTACTGGTGGGGGATTAGTCGGGCATGACATAAAATTACAACAGTAGTGAGCAGACGTGTACCACTTGACCTGTCCGAACGAATAATACACATTATCTTGTTTTATGTAGCTCTGCTGGTAAAGGATACAACATCTCTCCCCCTCCTCCACCATCATCACCAATAGTGTATGCGTGCACTGAACATGTTGTTGTGTACAGTTTATATCTCACACTTCGTTTTCAAACAGGTAAAAAAGCTTGTTGATGCTGTCGCCTTCCTAGATACTAGACTACGACTTACGAGATGTGGTGACCCGGTTTCTTTCCCCACCCATCCAACCATCCATTGGACCTGCACCCTCTAAGATGCTACCTGTAGGTTCTCACATTCGGATAAAATAAAAAAGACAACTAACTAAAATAATCTTATTGTGGATGACAGATCAACAGGACAGATCTCAGACAACTAGTTCAACCTCAAAATAAATTATTTCTTATTCTTTGTTTACCGCTTGTAAGCTCTGGCAGACAGTTATGGCTGTTCGTCCACTTGGACTCTGGTTTTGTGCCAGGGCCCGAGTTTCGTGTGTACATTCGTTTTACTGGCTTGTTTGTGTGCAACTGGTTGTTCCTTGCCCTGCTCAGGCAGATGCTATCCCCGCCCCCCCTCCCCACCCCCGCCTCAGAGATCAATGTCCAGGCTTGTCATCTTGAAGAAAAAAGGGAATCAAATGGTATGACAGGATCATTCACGCTAAGTTCTGAGACAGAACTAATTCCACCGAAATATGAGGTGAGGAAAAGACGCTGGCGTTGGAAAGGATACACACTGAAAAAAAAAAAAAAAATCCGATAATCAAAATGTCCGTGCACTGGATGGAACCCATAGGGTAAAAAGCCGACACAAAAAAGACAAGAACATAATAATAGGAGAATGGGGGTTAAAGTGAAGTCAGGACTTGGAGTGAACATGCGACTCGAAGGGATAGAACTACTTGGCGGGAGATGGTTGTGCGTACGTGAGTGTGTGTGTGTGTGTGTGTGTGTGGGTGGGGGGGGGGGGGGGGGGGGGGGTAAGCTCATTTCAGGCTGCTCGACCTAGAATTTTAGGCCAATTTTCATAAACTTGCCTCGCATGCATTTTAACTAATGACTACCAGTCAATAGGCGAATGTACTCACAAACTAACAGCAAGAATTTTGCACGAGGAGTTACCAGAGGTAAAGGGAAGCTCAGCTAATTAGCAGTGTCAGTCAAGGAGTGCAGGAAGTGTGGGCAGACGTCGGGTGACTACTGTGGCGACGGACTGCCTCAAATAACCAGCGACAGACTGACTCGGTCAAAGGAGTCAACAGAGGCGAACGGATGACTTGTCAACACAGCACCGTCTACTGTCGCACAGACACGGAGCGGTCAGGGTTGCGGTATGTCTATTCTGGGGACCATTTATCACCTGCAGACAGACACCCTTTCCCGGAAAAACAAAAACGGAAGAAAAAACAAGAGCTTACGTTTATGCATGGAAAGCCAGAGGAGCTCCAAAGTCGCGCCACCAGAACCTTGAAGAAATCCACGTCACGAGACAAACAGGAGTGTGCGTGAACGTGTGAGTGAGTGTAAGTGTGTGTGTGTGTGTGTGTGTGTGTGTGAGCGCGCGTGCGTAAGAGTGAGCATGTGACAGTCTGTGTGAGTGTGTTTGCCTGTGTGTGTGTGTGTTATGCTATGCTATGTTATGTTATCAGAATCGACGTCACTGCACACTGGGTATTCCCATGCGGGCTCAGTCCTCTGATGCAGCAGCCACTCTAAAGTACCTCTACCAATTGTTCCCATGAGAAGCTGGTTATACTGTCTCCTATCTCGGCCTCGAAGACGGCATTAGACGTGCTTCACTATGCTTTACTCCCATGTCACGCCATCGTGTTAGTGTCGGGGATTCCACATTATCCACAAGCCCAGTCCGTACACCGTTGACGATATCTGCTCTGTCCATGCTTCTTCCCACATGCCTTAGTGCAATGCTTGCCAGCCGGTCCGCTCGTTCATTTCCCGTTACGGCCGCATGACCAGGTGTGTAGATCCAGGTAAGGGAGGTTAAGAGCGATTTTCGAATGTGTGTGTGTGTGTGTGCGCGCGCATATGTGAGTGCGTTTAATTATTTACGTTGCAGAAACAAACTCAGCACTTCGTTTCGCTGTTTGTTATTATACTAGGCAACATTACCTTCAGTAGTTTGCCACTGCTCACTAAACAGGTCGGCTCTCGGCATCACTGCCGAAACCAACGCAAGGCGAGCTGTTCCCAGTCCCTAATCGTCCGCAGCTGAAATGGAACCGGGCACCTCGGCAGCACACATCACGTTTAGAAGGCCGTCACCAGAGATGCGGAACACTACCTTTACAAAGTGACTGTTAGGGCCCTTTATAACGGAAAGTAGGAAAAAGGAAAGGGGGGGGGGGGGGGGGGGGTAGTGGCTGAACCAGGGGATTTAGGGTCGCATGGGCTAGCGGTGTTCTCAAGAAGTTTATTCGGTTCATTATTTTGAATTCACAGCGAACAAAGGTAATCACAGTGTTCCCGGGAAAGCCCAATAATCTAGGGATATTGTGCGTTGGGGTATGGACTGGAGTTGGGGTAAGGGTTGGAATTGAGGTTAGGGTAGGAGTTGGGGTTAGGGTTAGGGTTAGGGTAAGGGTTGGAGTTGGGGTTAGGGTTGGGGTAAGGGGTGGAGTTGGGGTTAGGGTCAGTTAGTCGGTGTCTCTGAGGCGGTCGGTGCTGACAAAGACCCTAACCCATAACACCCCTAGAATACTGGACTTTCCTGTGAATGTTGGGATATCCTTTGTTTGGGATGAAACCAAAATACAGTACCGTGTATTCTATTTATATGCTAAAGAAAACAAATCAACAAAGAAACATTGGACAAATAACCGGGTAGCGGAGGAAGTACAGGTTGAGGTGCTGGTAAATCAATGACTAACGGAAGTGCAGAAACGTTAAACGCCAGAGTGGGAAGAACAAATGTGGGTGTCAGTGCCAGATTAAAGCCAGATTCAGGCCACGCAGAAACACTGACGGAATCGGTGAGCATGGCCAGGTGAGAAGGCAGAGATGCTAGGAGCGATTCTCGTGACACAACTGTTCTGTACGCTTCCAATACAAGAGGCAGCGGACACGGTAAACAGACTGTGCATGATTGGTATTGAACGGTAGAGATGGGGAGGGATGGACAGACGGACAGACACAGACAGACAGAATAAGACAGACGGACAGAATAAGACAGACAGACAGACAGGCGAACGGACGGACAGACAGACAGGGGACAGGTAGATACCATTATATTATATAGGTATATATATATATATATAATATTATATATAAATATATATATATATTATATATATATATATATATATATATAAACAGATATGTAGAACTATGCTGGAAATCAGGACACTCAGGTGC
>CAJHNH020000013.1:0-171167 GCA_905116865.2 Candidula unifasciata
AGTTTGGTGTACCCAAAACCAAGCGGTGTCTGCGACCAGAGAGCCACTCTTTTTTAAACGCGTATTTGATTTTTTCTAAAATAACAATCGGTAACAACAACTTTCCCCCTGCAGGCTTGTACAACCCACCACCACCATAATTACACTATAAATATCATACGGTCATACGGGCTTATTTCCCCCCAGTTCAAAACACACGGCTGTGAACCCTAGACATTTTCAAACCAGGGCTGTAAACCAGGACGTTCTAACACAGGTTAAACTGGACATTTTCTAACACACGGCTGTGAATCCGGACATTTCTAACACACGGCTGTGAACCCGGACAGCTAACACCCCGCTGTGAATTGGACAGTTCTAACACACGGTTGAATCCGGGGCAATTCAAAACACAGGTGCCAGGTTTTTACGACTTTCTAAACACGGTGTGAATCCTGGGCAATTCAACCATGGCTGTGAACCGGGACATTTTAAACCCCGGCTGTAAACTGGATAGTTCTAAAACAACTCAACAACTTCTCGGGGGCCTCGAAATGGGGTTTTAAAACAAAGATCTTTAGAATTCACTAGACAAAAAAAAAAAAAAGAAACCCAATTTTTTAAAAGAGGTGGGGGCTCAAAGAAACTATAAACTCAGAAGAGACGTTAACATTTCTGGTCGTGTTGTGAAAGGGGAACTGAAACTTTTGGACCACGGGAAAGATCTGTGGAAAAGCAAAGGGAAGAAAAGAGAAAAGATTCTTGAACTCTTGTCATGCATGCAGCACACAAAATAAACACGCGTTTCAGATCCAGTGTGGGGAATCCTTCGCCCTGACTTTTGGAAAGGGCATTGATGATGATGATGAGGGATGTGATGATGATAGCCATTTGCTGTATTTACGCTGAGATTTTTTCCCAACTTTTACCCCCAATTTCCCCGCGGACCACTGACTGTTGAACTTGGGTAGGGTTTTGAAAAATTGCCCTTTCGCTAATCTCAAATGACAGCAACTCTCAAAGGTGGATTGTATTATTTCAGTCAGCTACGGCCCAGAATACATGATTGATTTTTTTTCCGCCATTTTTATATTATTTCTAGTGTCCATGAGAGAAGCACACATTTTTCATTTTCTCTTCACTCTCTCTCTCCTCTCTATTTTTCACCACACAACCCCCAAATACAACAAGTTTTCTGTCTTCCCTGTTTATTCTATTTTTCCCTCCGTCGTTTTCCCCCTCTTTTTCTTCTCGCTTCTCTTTCACACACACACCCCCAACAAACCCCGCCCTCACTTCACCTTTAAATTTGGCTGACCCTTTTCCAAACTATATTTTTACGCTCTGGCCCCTTTTCCCGACTAAAAGAACAAATATCGCACAAAGCAAAACGGATTTAACTCATTTAAAATAAAAAATGGAGACTATCCCCGCTTGAATGTATTGTTCATGACCACCAAGGTTTACACGTAAATGTAGCTGATGTTCTATAAAATGAGTCTCTAGATGTTCCCCAAGGTGGGTTTCCAAACCCAGAAAACTCCGATATATCTTTCATTTTTGGATGCATTTTTTTATTTTTTCCCTGTCTTTTTAGAAAAATATGGTCAATTTGTTTACTAAAACTATTGTTTAACCATTGCCCCAATACCCTTGCCTGGGCCTTTTTTTTAAAAACCCAAAAAAAAATGTCGTTTCCTTGTTTCCTTCACTACTTGGGGGGGTCTAATTCCTTTCATACCCTATTAACCGGGTGTAAAATTTTAACTTTCGGGGACTCAGAGAGTCGAAAGGGAAGTATTTTAAAACGGGGAGAGAATATACGTTTCCGGGGAAGGCATTTTTTTCAGCCCGCACGCCGGGCTTAATACTCTTTTTGGATATATATCAGTTTCCGTGTCAGGTTTTAAGAGATAGCAGCCGCCCAGGTAGGTCATGGCGGGCTCTTAAAGATCCGTTTCTAGTCAGATTTATTATTTGTTGAAAATTGTGGCCGTAAAAGTCCAATCTGGGGAAACAACAACCCCAGATCAGCGGGCGGGTATTTTTCTGTTTTGAAAAATTATTGTATCTATTTTTCTAAAAACGCAGACGGGAAAAACATTTGGAAAGTGAAGGATGGGGGAGAAAAAAGAGTTTTATCCGGGGGTTTTTTAAAGAAAGGAAAGCCCGGGAAATTTTTTGAATATTCTTTGTACATGTTAAGATACTGTACCCCTGTTTGGGATATTGTACATGTTTGAGATACTCTACATGTTTGAGATACTCTACATGTTTGAGATACTGTACTCTATAGAACACTGTCACTGTAGATAACGTAATCAGCTAATCTCAGCTCCAGTATCACAGCAAAGGGAGTCACCCAGTAGTCACTGGGTTCCTGGGCAACTCCCCTTTTACAGAGTGCCCCTGAAGCCCCTTGGAAATAAACGAACAGACTGTAGTTGGGCAAAGTAAAGGGAAAAAACAGATTAATGCCCAGGTCCCGTCAAAGTAAAAAATACCAACAGCCAAGCGCTAGAAATCCAGTTCATCGTCGAGGGGAAAAAGCAGGACTAAAAATTTAGTATTTTTTGATTGCAGTACAAAACCAAACCAAGCACAGCGACGAGTTTCGAAATTCAAAACCCCCCCCGCACAAAATATGCGCCATGCATCCACTCAGTAGCGGCGCGAAATACACATTGCAGCCAAAATAAGTGAAATACATAATCATAGCCCGAAGCAAAAAACTGGGCCCCGCTAAAAAAGCAGCCTGACCATCCCCATACTGGAATGAGGGGCAGTGAGCATTTTCTGGCTTTCTACTTTTCTTTTTTCCGTTTTTTTTTTTCTATTTGCCCTCCTCCCCCTTGTTTTCTTTTTTTTGTGTTGTATGTTTTATTTTTTTTTTTCTTTTTTTTTCCCTTTTTTTCTTCTTTTCCTTTTCTTCTTTTCTTCTTCTTCTTCTTCTTTTTTTCTTTTCTTCTTCTTCTTCTTTTTCCTCTTCTTTTTCTTCTTTTTTCTTCTTTTTTTCTTTTTTCCTTCTTCTTTTCTTTTTCTTTTCTTTTTTTTCTTCTTCTTTTCTTTTATTTCTTTTCTCTTCTTTTTTTTCCCAATCTTTTTCTTTTTTCTTTTCTTCTTTCTTCTTCTTTTTTTTCTTCTTCTTTCTCTTCTTTTCTTCTTTTTTTTTTATTTTTCTTCTTTTTTCTTTTTTTCTTTTTTCTTCTTTTTCTTTCTTCTTCCTTCTCTTTTTCTCTGCTTCCTTTGCTGCTCCCCTTTTCCCTTTTTGGAGCCAGGCCATTGGCGCTAGTAATCGGGATTGCCCAAAAATCCCTTCTCCCAAAAATTTAAGAAGAATTGATAACAGACAACTGGTGTTTAAAAACAAAAAACTGCCCACTTAGATGGGGATGAAAACCATGCGCCACCAGAGGGCCCTAGCTAAATGTTGGATTTTAAGTCTTTTCGGTTTTGAAAAAGACAAAGATCACGTGAAACATTCCGTGACCTGTCCTTTTAATTTCAAAGTTACGCATTTCCCCGTCGTTTTGTCATTACCTCACAATCAATTACATCAGGCGCCAGACAAGAATGTCATTACCTCACATCAAATTACACAGGCGTCAGACAAGATGTCATTACCTCACATCAATTCAGAATTATTTCACTATAACCATTTGGATGTGTAGAATGCTGACGGTAACTAGCATCTGCGCCCAAATAGGTCAAAATAAGATATTCAGAAAGATGCGTATTTAGCAGAATTGCTCAACATTATTGTATGGAGTGGAAACATGATCGAGCAGAGACCGAACAGACTGACAGCGGAATATATAATATAATATTATGGCAGACTATTTGGCTTTATTACACATGTCACCAAGAGTAGGCATATTTTTGGGTGGAAAGCCAGGCAGAGGAAGACCACGCGGCCTAAAACTGTGTCGAAGCGCGAAATAATACGTGCTGTTGAAAAACGAACATTGCGGCCGGGTGATGACGTTGATGACGATTTGGCCTAAACAATCAAAGCGCGAACATACTTCAAGGACCACTGAATGTCACTGCCACCAAGTCCCAAATCATTGCCACTAAGTCCCGTCATAGCCACTAAGTCCCGTCATTGCAACCAAGTCCCGTCATTGCTACCAAGTCCCAAGTCATTGCCACTAAATCTGGAAACCAAGTCACCAAGTCCCATCCTTGCCACCAAATCTCAACATTGCCACCAAATCCCATCATTGCTACCAAGTCCCAAGTCATTGCTCCCCCCCCCCCCACCACCCCCCCCCCCCCCCCAATCATTGCTAACAAGTTCTAAGTCACTGTCACTAAGTCACATAATTGCCACAAAGTACTATCATTACCACCAAGCCCCTTTATTGCCACCAAGTCCCGTCACTGCCATCAAGTCCAGTCATTGCCACCAAGTCCCACAATTGCCACCAAGCCCCGTCACTGCCACCAAGTCCAGTCATTGTCATCAAGTCCCATCATTGCCACCAAGTCCCGTCATTGCCACCAAGTCCATCATTGCCACCAAGTCCCGTCATTGCCACCAAGTTCCGTCATTGCCACCAAGTTCCGTCATTGCTATCAAGTTCCGTCATTGCCCCCAAGTCCCGTCATTGCCACTAAGTGTCGTCATTGCCACCAAGTCCCGTCACTGCCACCAAGTCCTGTCATTACCACCAAATCCCATCATTGCCACCAAGTTCCGTCATTGCAATCAAGTCCCGTCATTGCCATCAAGTCCCGTCATTGCCACCAATGCCATCATTGCCACCAAGTTCCGTCATTGCAATCAAGTCCCGTCATTGCCATCAAGTCCCGTCATTGCCACCAAGTTCCGTCACTGCCACCAAGTCCAGTCATTGCCACCAAGTCCCGTCATTGCCACCAAGTCCCGTCATTGCCACCAAGTCCATCCTTGCCACCAAGTCCCGTCATTGCCACCAAGTTCCGTCACTGCCATCAAGTTCCGTCATTGCCATCAAGTCCCGTCATTGCCACCAAGTGTCGTCATTGCCACCAAGTCGCATCATTGCCACCAAGTCCCGTCATTGCCACCAAATCCCATCATTGCCACCAAGTTCCGTCATTGCCACCAAGTTCCGTCATTGCCACCAAGTACCATCATTGCCACCAAGTCCCGTCATTGCCACCAAGTCCCATCATTGCCACCAAATCCCATCATTGCCACCAAGTCCCGTCATTGCCACCAAGTCCCATCATTGCCACCAAATCCCATCATTGCAACTAAGTCCCGTCATTGCCACCAAGTCCCGTCATTGCCACCAAGTCCCGTCATTGCCACAAAGTCCCATCTTTGCCACCAAGTCCCGTTATTGCCACCAAGTTCCGTCACTGCCACCAAGTCCCGTCACTGCCACCAAGTCCCGTCACTGCCACCAAGTCCTGTTATTGCCACTAAGTCCTGTCATTGCCACCAAGTCCCGTCACTGCCACCAAGTCCCGTCACTGCCACCAAGTCCCGACATTGCCACCAAGTCCCGACATTGCCACCAAGTCCCGACATTGCCACCAAGTCCCGTCATTGCCACCAAGTCCCGTCACTGCAACTAAGTCCCGCATCATTATCACCACGTCCCGAGTCAAGTCTGAAGTCACCAAAACAGCTTCCAAGGCGAGTCCAGCGTCAAGTCACTTCATTATCAAGTCATTTGCAAGTTTTGCATGGGACAGTGCTTATGGATTAAATTATTTAGCCTGTTACCAAAATAACAGCCAGCAATTGTTACATTTAGAGTGTCTATGTAAACAGATGGCGGCGTCCGTGGCTCAGGCGTTGCGAGTCCGCCTCGTAATTCCAATGTAGTGCGATCGAAACCCACTGCTGGCTGCGTGGATTTTTATCATGGTATGGGGCGTCGCAGGTCGATCCAGCCTAAAATGGGTACCCGAATGCATGCCATGGGGAAGTAAAGACGGCCGGCGTAACGCTGACCACATTTCCCACCTAGTGAAAACTGAAAAGGTGACACTGTTTTTATTCCCCCCCCCCAAAGTATTTCCATAGCAGATTATCTTAAAATCGTTCTTTCTCTGTAATTCTCAGTGGCCGGCCGTGACAGACATGTCGTACCAAGTCGTCTAAGGTACAAGTCACGCGTCAAGTCACTGGACTTGAGTCGCCCCGAGTTTAAGTCGCGCGACTCGAGTTCCGACCACTGGTATACGAAAAATACAACTGGTGGGCGCAACAGGCTGCACCATATAGCTGTATTGTGTTAAGTTAGACCATGTACGTATGTTTAAGACCAGTCTCATAATAAAAGTACGAGGCACTCTATAGAACAAGCCGTTGTTAAATGTCAGAAAAACCTCCCACTGGACAGGCCGCTGTACTTCGTTTTTTTTTATTCGTTCCGCGAATTGTCGATAATTTCTGGATGATTACTTATCCCAGGGACCTGATTTTTTGCATGATTTATTTTCAGGTGGACGTTAATGTTTTATGCATAAATAATACTGAGACACCCCAGCTGCATTAAAACAGACGTTTTTTTTTTTTTTTTTTAATCATTGTCACCACTTGTATAATTTCATTTATGTGACAGAATGACGTGAACTGACCTAACCCTTAACACACGAATTACGTCGTTACAACTTGTCATCATCATCCTGAAGCAGGCTTATATCCTCTTCCCATCTTTGTGTTGGTCGACCCCTGTCTCTTCTTGCCTTCAGCTATGATTGTTTCCCAATCCGCCATAGCGCTTGATATGACCAGAATAGTTTGGCTTCCGAGACAGGATGCTGTTTATTAGCCAATCTTCCGTGATGTTCAGATCTTTCAAGATGTCAGTATTTCTCCTCTTCTTTGTCCAAGCTATTCTGAGAATCTTTCTATAGCATTTCAGCTCAAAAGCCCTTTTTTCTTTCTTTAGGACTGAGAGATAGTCCACGACTCACATCCGTATGTAGCCACAGGGAAGATGAATGCTCTAAAAATTCAAAATTGTAAATTCTAAATTGTCTGGCATATCCCCCGCTCTGTAAAAGTGCCCATGGCCATGCTACTTCCCTACTGTCTCCAGGGAAAGTTTTCAACACAAACTTCAGTTTAGACAGTTACGAGCCTTTGTGTTTTGTTATGAGACACCCGTCATGTGCTTTAACCCACAAGACTACAGAGTTAAAATACAATTTCCCAGAAGATTCACAAACCAACCACAGAAAAGAAAGAAAACCCAGCTCTGTGTCATTGATTATGTTGCCGGCTGTGCGTCATCACTCAAAGGCTGCTCTCTGTTGTCCCCTAATGACCACTAAGGACGTTTCGAAGAGGGTTTCTCCAAATTGGTCGGGATTAACAGCCGATCCTAGTCTAAGGTGTTCAGACAGTGAGTGTTTCAGCCCGCGTTATGTTTTTTACATCTAGGAATCACGGGAAGGTCTGAGGCTCGGAGGTTAGCGAAGGCTTCACAAACCTCGAGGTGCCACGGTTCGATTTTAGCAGTAGCGTTAGAGAAAAACAGCGTCCTCGAAGCTTTCTAGCTTTGGTCTACACTACCAGTCTGGTCCTGGACAATAAAGGTATCAAAGACTCCAGTGGATGCGCGTACCCCGTCGGCGTGGAGACGGCACACACTTTCTGAAGTCTCCTATTTCGAAGTTTAAGTTCCACAAAGTCATGCCTCCAGCATTCGTGTTGACCTGTTTATATATGGTTAGTTGCGTATCCTTTACAGGACGTTGCAGAACCAACCCCAGCAGCCCCTGGCTGTTGTGTGGTTTCTCTAGACAAATTTACATCCAGTAGTTTGCCATTGCTTTCTGGAGGTCGGCCCCCTGATACCACTGTCGAAACCAACGCAAGGCGCATGGTACGCAGCTGGGATCGAACCCGGTACCCCGGCATTACGAAGCGTTCGCATCGACTTAGCCACAAAGCCGACCTATTTATATATAGATATAAAAATGTTACTTATTTTTCACTTACATGTTCTTCTGAAATGGTATTGACATTATTGTACACTATATTATTGTGTCTATAACTTAGATGTATTTGGCGTGGCTGCTACACCAGAAGCGTGAGGACTCTCACAATTCAATGCCCAATGTGCAGTGACGAAGACTGTGATCATCTAATATTTCAACCCTACCTTTCTGTTATCATTCCACAAGCTTTTCTCCAGTATCATTTGTGCTTTATTGTCACATAAGTATTCACATCTTAAATGTGTCCACCGGAATCAATTACATCTTACGTGTGTGCACCAGAATCTTACATGTGTATGTCACACTGAGTTAGATCATTTTGTAAGCACCAGAATTAGTCAAATCTCATATGTGTGCACCAACGTGAGTTATTTATAACTTATATGTTTGCACCAGATCTGGGTCAAATCTTATATGTTTGCGACAGATTGGATCAAATCTTATATGTCTGCGACAGACTGGGTCAAATCTATTATGTTTGTGACAGATTGCATCACATCTTTTATGTTTGTGGCAGATTGGGTCAAATCATCTAAATTTGTGATATGTGTGCATCAGAATAAGTTAAATCTTATATGGATGCATTAAAATGAGTAAAACTGTACAAACTCAAAAAAAAAATAAAAAAAAAAAATAACAGCAATCTCAAACCAAGTTCTCACCAACATTACAATCTCATACCAAGTTCTCACCAACAGTACAATCTCACACCAAGTTCTCACTAAGAGTACAATCTCATACCAAGTTCTCACTAAGAGAACAATCTCATACCAAGTTCTCACCAACAGTACAATCTCATACCAAGTTCTCACTAAGAGAACAATCTCATACCAAGTTCTCACCAACAGTACAATCTCATACCAAGTTCTCACTAATAGTACAATCTCATACCAAGTTCTCACCAACAGTACAATATCATACCAAGTTCTCACCAACAGTACAATCTCATACCAAGTTCTCACTATGAGAACAATCTCTTACCAAGTTCTCACCAACAGAACAATCTCATACCAAGTTCTCACCAACAGTACAATCTCATACCAAGTTCTCACTAAGAGAACAATCTCATACCAAGTTCTCACCAACAGTACAATCTCATACCAAGTTCTCACTAATAGTACAATCTCATACCAGGTTCTCACTAATAGTACAATCTCATACCAAGTTCTCACTAATAGTACAATCTCATACCAAGTTCTCACCAACAGTACAATCTCATACCAGGTTCTCACTAATAGTACAATCTCATACCAGGTTCTCACTAATAGTACAAACTCATACCAGGTTCTCACTAATAGTACAATCTCATACCAGGTTCTCACTAATAGTACAATCTCATACCAGGTTCTCACTAATAGTACAATCTCATACCAGGTTCTCACTAATAGTACAATCTCATACCAGGTTCTCACCGACAGTACAATCTCATACCAGGTTCTCACTAATAGTACAATCTCATACCAGGTTCTCACCAACAGTACAATCTCATACCAGGTTCTCACTAATAGTACAATCTCATACCAGGTTCTCACTAATAGTACAAACTCATACCAGGTTCTCACTAATAGTACAATCTCATACCAGGTTCTCACTAATAGTACAATCTCATACCAGGTTCTCACTAATAGTACAATCTCATACCAGGTTCTCACTAATAGTACAATCTCATACCAGGTTCTCACTAATAGTACAATCTCATACCAGGTTCTCACTAATAGTACAATCTCATACTAGGTTCTCACTAATAGTACAATCTCATACCAGGTTCTCACTAATAGTACAATCTCATACCAGGTTCTCACTAATAGTACAATCTCATACCAGGTTCTCACTAATAGTACAAACTCATACCAGGTTCTCACTAATAGTACAATCTCATACCAGGTTCTCACTAATAGTACAATCTCATACCAGGTTCTCACTAATAGTACAATCTCATACCAGGTTCTCACTAATAGTACAATCTCATACCAGGTTCTCACTAATAGTACACTCTCATACCAGGTTCTCACTAATAGTACAATCTCATACCAAGTTCTCACTAATAGTACAATCTCATACCAGGTTCTCACTAATAGTACAAATTCATACCAGGTTCTCACTAATAGTACAATCTCATACCAGGTTCTCACTAATAGTACAATCTCATACCAGGTTCTCACTAATAGTACAATCTCATACCAGGTTCTCACTAATAGTACAAACTCATACCAGGTTCTCACTAATAGTACAATCTCATACCAAGTTCTCACTAATAGTACAATCTCATACCAGGTTCTCACACACAGTACAATCTCATACCAAGTTCTCACTAAGAGAACAATCTCATACCAAGTTCTCACCAACAGTACAATCTCATACCAAATTCTCACTAATAGTACAATTTCATACCTGGTTCTCACCAATAGTACAATCTCATATCAAGTTCTCACTAATAGTACAATCTCATACCAAGTTCTCACTAATAGTACAATCTCATACCAGGTTCTCACTAATAGTACAATCTCATACCAGGTTCTCACTAATAGTACAATCTCATACCAAGTTCTCACTAATAGTACAATCTCATACCAGGTTCTCACTAATAGTACAATCTCATACCAGGTTCTCACTAATAGTACAAACTCATACCAGGTTCTCACTAATAGTACAATCTCATACCAAGTTCTCACTAATAGTACAATCTCATACCAGGTTCTCACACACAGTACAATCTCATACCAAGTTCTCACTAAGAGAACAATCTCATACCAAGTTCTCACCAACAGTACAATCTCATACCAAATTCTCACTAATAGTACAATTTCATACCTGGTTCTCACCAATAGTACAATCTCATATCAAGTTCTCACTAATAGTACAATCTCATACCAAGTTCTCACTAATAGTACAATCTCATACCAGGTTCTCACTAATAGTACAATCTTATACCAAGTTCTCACCAACAGTACAATCTCATACCAGGTTCTCATCAACAGTACAATCTCATACCAAGTTCTCACCAACAGTACAATCTCATACCAAGTTCTCACCAACAGTACAATCTCAAACCAAGTTCTCACTAATAGTACAATCTCATACAAGGTTCTCACCAACAGTACAATCTCATACCAGGTTCTCACTAATAGTACAATCTCATACCAAGTTCTCACTAATAGTACAATCTCATACCAAGTTCTCACCAACAGTACAATCTCATACCAAGTTCTCACTAAGAGAACAATCTCATACCAAGTTCTCACCAACAGTACAATCTCATACCAAGTTCTCACTAATAGGGCAATCTCATACAAGGTTCTCACTAATAGTACAATCTCATACCAGGTTCTCACTAATAGTACAATCTCATACCAGGTTCTCACTAATAGTACAATCTCATACCAGGTTCTTACTAATAGTACAATCTCATACCAAGTTCTCACTAATAGTACAATCTCATACCAAGTTCTCACCAACAGTACAATCTCATACCAAGTTCTCACTAATAGTACAATCTCATACCAAGTTCGCACCAACAGTACAATCTCATACCAGGTTCTCACTAATAGTACAATCTCATACCAAGTTCTCACCAACAGTACAATCTCATACCAGGTTCTCACTAATAGTACAATCTCATACCAAGTTCTCACTAATAGTACAATCTCATACCAGGTTCTCACCAACAGTACAATCTCATACCAGGTTCTCACTAATAGTACAATCTCATACCAGGTTCTCACTAAGAGAACAATCTCATACCAAGTTCTCACCAACAGTACAATCTCATACCAGGTTCTCACTAATAGTACAATCTCATACCAAGTTCTCACTAATAGTACAATCTAATACCAAGATCTCACCAACAGTACAATCTCATACCAAGTTCTCACCAACAGTACAATCTCATACCAAGCTGTCACCAACAGTACAATCTCATAACAAGTTCTCACCAACAGTACAAACGTATACCAAGTTCTCACCAACATTACAATTTCATACCAAGTTCTCACCAACAGTACAATCTCATACCAGGTTCTCACTAATAGTACAATCTCATACCAAGTTCTCACTAATAGTACAATCTCATACCAAGTTCTCACCAAGAGTACAATCTCATACCAGGTTCTCACTAATAGTACAATCTCATACCAGGTTCTCACTAAGAGAACAATCTCATACCAGGTTCTGAGTAATAGTACAATCTCATACCAGGTTCTCACTAAGAGAACAATCTCATACTAAGTTCTCATTAATAGTACAATCTCATACCAGGTTCTCACTAATAGTACAATCTCATACCAGGTTCTCACTAAGAGAACAATCTCATACTAAGTTCTCACTAATAGTACAATCTCATACCAGGTTCTCACTAATAGTACAATCTCATACCAAGTTCTCACCAACAGTACAATCTCATACCAGGTTCTCACTAATAGTACAATCTCATACCAGGTTCTCACTAATAGTACAATCTCATACCAAGTTCTCACACACAGTACAATCTCATACCAAGTTCTCACTACAACTCATAATAGTACAATCTCATACCAGGTTCTCACTAATAGTACAATCTCATACCAAGTTCTCACTAACAGTACAATCTCATACCAAGTTCTCACTAATAGTACAATCTCATACCAAGTTCTCACTAATAGTACAATCTCATACCAAGTTCTCACCAACAGTACAATCTCATACCAGGTTCTCACTAATAGTACAATCTCATACCAAGTTCTCACTAATAGTACAATCTCATACCAAGTTCTCACCAATAGTACAATCTCATACCAAGTTCTCACAACAGTACAATCTCATACCAAGTTCTCACTAATAGTACAATCTCATACCAAGTTCTCACCAATAGTACAATCTCATACCAAGGTTCTCACCAATAGTACAATCTCATACCAAGTTCTCACCAACAGTACAATCTCATACCAGGTTCTCACTAATAGTACAATCTCATACCAAGTTCTCACCAAAAGTACAATCTCATACCAAGTTCTCACTAACAGTACAATCTCATACCAAGTTCTCACCAACAGTACAATCTCATACCAAGTTCTCACTAATAGTACAATCTCATACCAAGTTCTCACCAATAGTACAATCTCATACCAGTTTCTCACTAATAGTACAATCTCATACCAAGTTCTCACCAACAGTACAATCTCATACCAAGTTCTCACTAATGAGTACAATCTCATACCAAGTTCTCACCAACAGTACAATCTCATACCAAGGTTCTCACTAATAGTACAATCTCATACCAAGTTCTCACTAATAGTACAATCTCATACCAGGTTCTCACCAAAGTAACAATCTCATACCAAGTTTCTCACTAATAGTACAATCTCATACCAAGTTCTCACTAACAGTACAATCTCATACCAAGTTCTCACCAACAGTACAATCTCATACCAAGTTCTCACCAATAGTACAATCTCATACCAAGTTCTCACCAACAGTACAATCTCATACCAAGTTCTCACTAATAGTACAATCTCATACCAAGTTCTCACCAATAGTACAAGTTCTCATACCAAGTTCTCACTAATAGTACAATCTCATACCAAGTTCTCACTAATAGTACAATCTCATACCAAGTTTCTCACCAACAGTACAATCTCATACCAAGTTCTCACTAACAGTACAATCTCATACCAAGTTCTCACCAACAGTACAAATCTCATACCAGGTTCTCACTAATAGTACAATCTCATACCAGGTTCTCACTAAGAGAACAATCTCATACTAAGTTCTCACTAATAGTACAATCTCATACCAGGTTCTCACTAATAGTACAATCTCATACCAAGTTCTCACCAACAGTACAATCTCATACCAGGTTCTCACTAATAGTACAATCTCATACCAGGTTCTCACTAATAGTACAATCTCATACCAAGTTCTCACACACAGTACAATCTCATACCAGGTTCTCCCTAATAGTACAATCTCATACCAGGTTCTCACCAACAGTACAATCTCATACCAGGTTCTCACTAATAGTACAATCTCATACCAGGTTCTCACTAATAGTACAATCTCATATACCAAGTACAATCTCTACAGGTTTCTCACTAACAGTACAATCTCATACCAAGTTCTCACCAATAGTACAATCTCATACCAAGTTCTCACTAATAGTACAATCTCATACCAAGTTCTCACTAATAGTACAATCTCATACCAAGTTCTCACTAATAGTACAATCTCATACCAAGTTCTCACCAACAGTACAATCTCATACCAAGTTCTCACTAACAGTACAATCTCATACCAGGTTCTCAGGTTTCAACAGTACAATCTCATACCAAGTTCTCACCAAATAGTACAATCTCATACCAAGTTCTCACCAATAGTACAATCTCATACCAGGTTCTCACTAATAGTACAATCTCATACCAAGTTCTCACAACTCACCAACAGTACAATCTCATACCAGGTTCTCACTAATAGTACAATCTCATACCAAGTTCTCACCAACAGTACAATCTCATACCAGGTTCTCACTAATAGTACAATCTCATACCAAGTTCTCACCAACAGTACAATCTCATACCAAGTTCTCACTAATAGTACAATCTCATACCAAGTTCTCACCAACAGTACAATCTCATACCAGGTTCTCACTAATAGTACAATCTCATACCAGGTTCTCACTAATAGTACAATCTCATACCAGGTTCTCACTAATAGTACAATCTCATACCAAGTTCTCACCAACAGTACAATCTCATACAAGGTTCTCACTAATAGTACAATCTCATACCAAGTTCTCACCAAAAGTACAATCTCATACCAAGTTCTCACTAATAGTACAATCTCATACCAAGTTCTCACCAACAGTACAATCTCATACCAGGTTCTCACTAATAGTACAATCTCATACCAAGTTCTCACCAACAGTACAATCTCATACCAGGTTCTCACTAATAGTACAATCTCATACCAGGTTCTCACTAATAGTACAATCTCATACCAAGTTCTCACCAACAGTAAATCTCATACCAAGTTCTCACTAATAGTACAATCTCATACCAGGTTCTCACTAAGAGTACAATCTCATACCAAGTTCTCACCAACAGTACAATCTCATACCAGGTTCTCACTAATAGTACAATCTCATACCAAGTTCTCACTAACAGTACAATCTCATACCAAGGTTCTCACCAATAGTACAATCTCATACCAAGTTCTCACCAACAGTACAATCTCATACCAAGTTCTCACCAACAGTACAATCTCATACCAAGTTCTCACCAACAGTACAATCTCATACCAAGTTCTCACCAACAGTACAATTCTCATACATACCACAGTACAATCTCTCAACACCAACAGTACAATCTCATACCAAGTTCTCACCAACAAGTACAATCTCATACCAAGTTCTCACCAACAGTACAATCTCATACCAAGTTCTCACCAACAGTACAATTCTCATACCAAGTTCTCACTAACAGTACAATCTCATACCAAGTTCTCACCAACAGTACAATCTCATACCAAGTTCTCACTAATAGTACAATCTCATACCAAGTTCTCACCAATAGTACAATCTCATACCAAGTTCTCACTAATAGTACAATCTCATACCAAGTTCTCACCTAATAGTACAATCTCATACCAGGTTCTCACTAATAGTACAAATCTCATACCAAGTTCTCACCAACATTACAATCTCATACCAGGTTCTCACTAATAGTACAATCTCATACCAAGTTCTCACCAACAGTACAATCTCATACCAGGTTCTCACTAATAGTACAATCTCATACCAAGTTCTCACCAACAGTACAATCTCATACCAGGTTCTCACTAATAGTACAAACTCATACCAGGTTCTTACTAATAGTACAATCTCATACCAGGTTCTCACTAATAGTACAATCTCATACCAGGTTCTCACTAATAGTACAATCTCATACCAAGCTGTCACCAACAGTACAATCTCATACCAAGTTCTCACCAAAGTACGATCTCATACCAAGTTCTCACTAAGAGTACAATCTCATACCAAGTTCTCACCAACAGTACAATCTCATACCAGGTTCTTACTAATAGTACAATCTCATACCAAGTTCTCACTAATAGTACAATCTCATACCAAGTTCTCACCAACAGTACAATCTCATACCAGGTTCTCACTAATAGTACAATCTCATACCAAGTTCTCACTAACAGTACAATCTCATACCAAGTTCTCACTAATAGTACAATCTCATACCAAGTTCTCACTAATAGTACAATCTCATACCAGGTTCTCACCAACAGTACAATCTCATACCAGGTTCTCACTAATAGTACAATCTCATACCAGGTTCTCACTAAGAGAACAATCTCATACCAAGTTCTCACCAACAGTACAATCTCATACCAGGTTCTCACTAATAGTACAATCTCATACCAAGTTCTTACCAACAGTACAATCTCATACCAAGTTCTCACCAACAGTACAATCTCATACCAAGCTGTCACCAACAGTACAATCTTATACCAAGCTGTCACCAACAGTACAATCTCATACCAAGTTCTCACCAACAGTAAATCTCATACCAAGTTCTCACCAACAATACAATCTCATACCAAGTTCTCACCAACAGTACAAACGTATACCAAGTTCTCACCAACATTACAATTTCATACCAAGTTCTAACCAACAGTACAATCTCATACCAAGTTCTTACCAAAAGTACATTCTCATACCAAGTTCTCACTAAGAGTACAATCTCCTACCAGGTTCTCACCAACAGTACAATCTCATACCAAGTTCTCACTAATAGTACAATCTCATACCAAGTTCTCACCAATAGTACAATCTCATACCAAGTTCTCACTAATAGTACAATCTCATACCAAGTCCTCACCAACAGTACAATCTCATTCCAGGTTCTCACTAATAGTACAATCTCATACCAAGTTCTCACCAACAGTACAATCTCATACCAGGTTCTCACTAATAGTACAATCTCATACCAAGTTCTCACCAACAGTACAATCTCATACCAGGTTCTCACTAATAGTACAAACTCATACCAGGTTCTCACTAATAGTACAATCTCATACCAGGTTCTCACTAATAGTACAATCTCATACCAGGTTCTCACTAATAGTACAATCTCATACCAAGCTGTCACCAACAGTACAATCTCATACCAAGTTCTCACCAAAGTACGATCTCATACCAAGTTCTCACTAAGAGTACAATCTCCTACCAGGTTCTCACCAAAGTACAATATCATACCAAGTTCTCACCAACAGTACAATCTCATACCAAGCTGTCACCAACAGTACAATCTCATACCAAGCTGTCACCAACAGTACAATCTCATACCAAGCTGTCACCAACAGTACAATCTCATACCAAGTTCTCACCAACAGTACAATCTCATACCAAGCTGTCACCAACAGTACAATCTCATAAGAAGCTGTCACCAACAGTAAAACTTCATACTAAGTTCTCACTAACAGTACAATCTAATACCAAGCTGTCACCAACAGTACAATCTAATACCAAGTTGTCACCAACAGTACAATCTCATACCAAGCTGTCATCAACAGTACAATCTAATACCAAGCTGTCACCAACAGTACAATCTCATACCAAGTTCTCACTAACAGTACAATCTCATACCAAGTTCTCACCAACAGTACAATCTCATACCAAGCTGTCACCAACAGTACAATCTCATGCAAAGCTGTCACCAACAGTACAATTTCATACCAAGCTGTCACCAACAGTACAATCTCATACCAAGTTCTCACCAACAGTACAATCTCATACCAAGCTATCACCAACAGAACAATCTATAACCAAGCTGCAACCAACAGTACAATCTCATACCAAGCTGTCACCAACAGTACAATATCATACCAAGTTATCACTAACAGTACAATCTCATACCAAGTTCTCACCAACAGTACAATCTCATATCAAGCTGTCACCAACAGTACAATCTCATACCAAGCTGTCACCAACAGTACAATCTCATATCAAGTTCTCACTAACAGTACAATCTCATGTCAAGCTGTCACCAACAGTACAATCTCATACCAAGCTGTCACCAACAGTACAATCTCATGCAAAGCTGTCACCAACAGTACAATCTCATACCAAGCTGTCACCAACAGTACAATCTCATGCAAAGCTGTCACCAACAGTACAATCTCATATTAAGCTGTCACCAGCAGTACAATCTCATGCAAAGCTGTCACCAATAGTACAATTTCATACCAAGCTGTCACCAACAGTACAATCCCACACCAATTTCTCACTAACAGTACAATTTAATACCAAGTTCTCACTAACAGTACAATCTCATAGCAAGCTGTCACCAACAGTACAATCTCATACCAAGTTTTTACCAACAGTACAATCTCATACCAAGTTTTTTACTAACAGTGCATTTTAATACAAAAGATACGATGTGATATGGCAACTGTATGAAACTTAAAATATACTGAATTTATAATTTGACACTGCGAGAATGTGACACTCCAAATATACTGGACACAGTTTTAAACGGTGTGCATATGAAACTGAAACCTATTTTGACGTATAGTTTGAGACTGCCGGTATATAAAACTAAAAATATGCTGCACATATAGTTGTAGACGGTGCGTATATGATACTAAAAACACAGCAGGCATGTAGTTTTATACTACAACTATTAATCCTATTTCTGGTATCCTTGGAGCCTAATAAAACAAAGCACAGAAAAGAGCATATAGTAAGTACGGGAGAGATATGTCCAGTAAGTAGTCTGATAATTACATCTACGCCCTTGCTAATCATCAAGCCCATTAGCACGAACGCTATTGAAGGATTATTATACACATCACAGAAATGTCTAGTGTTATTAACACGGCAATGGTTGGAAAATCACTGTAACGCTTCAATCACAAAATGACAACTGTAATGCCCGACAAATTGTAGTGATCACAAACCAAATGTATGCAGTTGCAATCCCGAGCAGCTTATCGAAGGACGTTGTTCCAGTGCAAATGTCTCCAGCAGGCAGGAGTTATGCTTGAAGCTGGGATCCCAGAGAACCCTCACGTCGCGCTCAAATCGTGTCCCCGACGAGACAGTCAGAAACAACATGTGAATCCGTATACGGCTGGATCCATACCCCTCCCAGTTGCTGGCAGACAACTAACTACTCAACGTCGCCTGCTGCCGGACCCTGCCTCAGCGGCAACCAATGTCTGGACTTGCCCCTCCCATCCCCCACCCCCCCCCCCCACGTCTCCCGCTCGCTCATATTGAATATAGCGATGCTTACCAGCGCATCCCCTCGGTACTCAATGAAGGTTTTAAGTAACGGTTCCTGCTGGATTAGCACTGTTCCGTGCCAGCAGAAACCGGTGTATCAGTTACTGACCGGTGTATCAGTTACTGACTGGTGTTTCAGTTACAGACTGGTGTATCAGTTACAGACTGGTGTATCAGTTACTGACCGGTGTATCAGTTACTGACCGGTGTATCAGTTACAGACTGGTGTATCAGTTACAGACTATTGTAACAGTTACAGACTGGTGTTTTAGTTACAGACTGGTGTATCAGTTACAGACTATTGTAACAGTTACAGATAGTCTCTCTTCTGATGGATGAAATGGGATCTGCTCGCTCCGAGCTCATTCACATTTTACTCCGGGTATGGGTTACAGCGCCCCACTATGTGGGGAATCAAGAACAGACTTATTCCCCCCCCCCAAAGCATGCCGTAAGAGATGAATAAATGGGGCAAGAAACCAACAATCTGCACACAAATAAGTCAGATCTACAAAACGGGTGTGCACCCAACATTCAGGTCCTGGAACAGTACCAACGTTCAGGGGTGGACGAACAACCAGAACCTTCCGCCGGAGTTTACAGTTGGAGAAAGTGAAGAAGAATGTACAAGAGATACACCTTTCACAGTAACAACAACCAGTTGCAAAAAGACTTTCAAACTGAAATTGATCACTAACGTTGCCGTCTTCCCCTCCTCAAGGCGTGGCCCAAGAACATGGACTGCTATCGTCTGAACATTCAGAGACGAAGTTACTAGTCCGCATGTTTTCGGTGATGAATCCATGCTTAGCAGCAGGCGCCCAGAGAGTGGACGTACTGATAATATCGGAGACATTGTACATACACATGGAGTGATAAGTACATCCATAGAGAATGATAAGTACATCCATAGAGAATGATAAGTACATCCATTTAGAATGATAAGTACATCAATATAGAATGATGAGTACATCCATATAGAATGATAAGTACATCCATATAGAATGATGAGTACATCCATATAGAATGACAAGTACATCCATATAGAATGATAAGTACATCCATATAGAATGATGAGTACATCCATATAGAATGATAAGGACATCCATATAGAATTATGAGTACATCCATATAGAATGATAAGGACATCCATATAGAATTATGAGTACATCCATATAGAATGATAAGTACATCCATATAGAATGACAAGTACATCCATATAGAATGACAAGTACATCCATATAGAATGATAAGTACATCCATGTGACGAGCTGGTCTGGACAGCTGTTTCTGTCCTTTTAAATAGTGCTTTGTTTAGATAATATTATTACCACAGTTCTAAACATTTTCCTATTGCTTTTAATTAGCATAATAACACTGGACTAATTAAGAAATTTTCTTACCTTTTTCTTAATGCTTCATTGGAGCAAAAAGACTAAAGTTGTTAGTCCGCCTGTGGTCCAATTTTCTGTTTGAATTCCCTGCCAGGGGTGAGTTTATAATAATTAGTGTAATTTGAGATATTGATATTATTCCTCTGAATTAATTTTATCTGCTGAATTATGAAATTTGATGCCCCACATGGCTTAAAAACTATGATAAATTTCTTTATCCTTACTAACCACGTTTATGATCTAGTATGTACATGTATGCAAACATATGATCTATTTGATGATTTAATTAATGTTTATTTGCTACTAGAAACGTGCATTGGTATTTTTAATTATTATACTTATATTAATTAAGTGATAATTATGTCCTCATGTGAAATCTCGGCCAGTTCCGGTTTCCAGCATGGTGGGACAATTAAAAAGGAATGAAGTGTATATTCATTATACCTAATCCTTACTAAGTAATTTTACCTCATGGTGAAATTAGCTTGATAAATTACTGTCGTGCTTTAATTTAGATTTAGTCCAGATAATTCTGAGACTAGTTTAAGAGCTTGGAAAGTGAATACCACAGTGAGGCTGAATTTAATATTCACACTGTCAGAGAAGAAGAAAGATGTATGGCCCATGCTTGTAATTATTATTGTTGTATATATTTCTGTATACATTCCCATTCTATGCCAGTAGAATGTGAACACCTGTTACTATCCTACTCCAATATATATATGTGTGTAGTGTAACAGTATTTAAAGACTGGAGGTATTGTTGTCTCCAGTTAGAACCTTCCTGACTGTTTGTATAA
The DNA here is from genome assembly GCA_905116865.2 of Candidula unifasciata. Classification (NCBI taxonomy): domain Eukaryota; kingdom Metazoa; phylum Mollusca; class Gastropoda; order Stylommatophora; family Geomitridae; genus Candidula; species Candidula unifasciata. The sequence continues at coordinate 21,383 of CAJHNH020000013.1, forward strand.
GGACTGTTCTATTGTTCTAGTTCCAGATGGTAGTCCAGGTGGAAGATCCATAAGTAAATCCATAAGTAGCTGCAGATGCCCGATTGTCTGGACTGGACGATTCGGCCTGCCTGATGTGTCACAGAGGCTTAGCCAGAAGCTGACCTAAGCTACAGCTAAGTGGGAACATCTGTTGCTTTCCCAATCCATAATTTTATCCACAGCCATTTAGAAATCATTTGAATTTATATTGATTTGAAAATCCTAATAAATGTTAGTTTTAATGTTCCTACAGTTTTATGGAGTTTCCTTTTAACTGTAAACATTGTCAGTGAACTTAAGAACATTTAAATATACAATCTTAATTACAGTAGGGAATAAGATGTGGGCAAACCCCAAATCCTCTAATTTAACCAGCAAGGCTGGGGGTAATATAAACCTTTATTAAGATTTAATGTTTGTAGTTCCCTCGGTGAATTGCACATAGTGCATTCGCTAGTGTAAAGCGTATTTACCCGCCACAATCCATATAGAATGATGACTACATCCTTCTAGAATGATAAGTACATCCATACAGAATGATGAGTACATCCATATAGAATGATAAGTACATCCATATAGAATGATGAGTACATCCATATAGAATGACAAGTACATCCATATAGAATGATAAGTACATCCATATAGAATGATGAGTACATCCATATAGAATGATGAGTACATCCATATAGAATGATAAGTACATCCATACAGAATGATGAGTACATCCATATAGAATGATGAGTACATCCATATAGAATGACAAGTACATCCATATAGAAGGACAAGTACATCCATATAGAATGATGAGTACATCCATATAGAATGATGAGTACATCCATACAGAATGATAATGGTCACTGCCACCTATCCACGGCCGGACCACAGAGATGTTCCTGCCTAGTCATTTAACGGAACAGAAGGAAGTTGATGATAATAATGATATTGATGATGATAGTCAACGCTTGTAGTCATCTAAAAAATTAAACACAGTGAAATCAAATTCTAGGGGGAAAAATACATGGGAAATATAAATCAGATAGGAGCAACAACATAAACTCTGCCCTTATCCATGTTCCCCTTCGACCCTGCTTTATCAGATGCGGACAGAGAGCCTTCAACTATCAGCACAGACAGACGTGTGATTCGGTCACATGACTGCATCATCTCCACTCTATCTGTGCTCTATCAAATGTGTTCGTCACGAATGCTGCTTCCGCTTAAGTAATACAAGCTTTCACGGACTGCTCTCTGCATTGATCCGCCTTATCGAATTTAATATTTACACGGAGAGAGGGGGAAAGCACCACAACGATCCAGGTGGAAAGATCTGGAAACTCAGTGTCAATATTCGATCGTGCTCATGTAAGCAATGAGAGGATCGTGGAAATCTATGCAGTAAGGCACGTTAGAAACTGCAGTAGGCACAACCAGGAGCAGTCTCAAGGCACAGATCACGACATTACTGTGTCAAATAGTGAGCACATTAAATACCGTATGTTTACTGTAACGATTCTCTCATCAGTCAGTCCACTCCCACACTGACAGCAAACGGAAGAAAGGCTGCTACTCGCGATAGATTGAATCTATGTGATACAATATGCGGAATCAAGGACGTGACACATGGTGCCCACGCTGATATCACGAGGCCATAGAGTTCGTTACCTGAGCCTAGGAGCTGCGTGCTTTGTGCGTTGCTCTTGGCGGGCAAACAGCCGCTATTTTGAGATAGATCGAGCCATACAGGATGAATTCTAGTGCAATAATATATATCCTTTGGTCTGTAACCCAGCTTAGTTAGTATCATAGATCCAAGACAATAACACTTTTAACAAATATGTCCACGTTTTTTTAAGGGAACACTTTTTTTAAACAAGTTCTTCCAAAACGATGGTGTTAAAATACCGGTGTGTTGGGAAATGCGCAGGCAGATAGACTGGCCGGCTCTGCACCACTTGGTAGTGAACTGATGTATGACAAGCTAGATATTGTGAGAACCTTTTGGGAACGAGTGAACAGTGCGGATGCACAGTTAGATTATAACGGTCTGAGGAGAATGGCGCTGCGAGGAGTTACCATGGGATTTGGCCGACGCTTAACACTCAGGGCAAGGATGAGACGGATATACAATCAGACAGCTACTGGTGCCATCGGAATTGCAACTCTTCGCTTGCTGCTGAAGACATGGACAGAACACTTATGAGGGCGTCCCGAGTGCAATGATGTGGATTCTTAATTCAACATTCAACATTCATGTTGAAGATGCATTGTGCTTACATTTGCCAACAAATGTAAAAACACTTGCCTATAAACTTGGACACAAGAGGGCTGAACAATCGAATTCGAAAATATGCAGAATTTTGTGGAAATATAATCACAGAAATGGCGTTTCTATTTTTTGAAAGTACAACTGCACTGTTGTGTTATCTAGCAATGATTCTCTGGCTTGAACTGAGCAATGAGATTGCTCGTTTCACTTTGTTCATTTACAATGTGAGACGCACTTTACCTGTTGGCTTTTCGTATAATCAGTGACACACACACACACACACACACACACATATATATATATATATATATGAGAGTAGATAATAGTTGAATTAAAATGCAATAGTGTGCGTGCGCGCCCCTGCAGACTATCACCACCAACATCTAAAGGTTGGTAAACTCCACATGATCGGCAGCTGACAACCATTGCTGTCACTGTTGCTGTTGCCTAGTAGGTCTTTTTTTCTTCTTCCTTTTTTTCATAACTGCAACAAAAGTCCATCATTAACTGTACATTTATGTCTGACTGGTTATTACTATACTACACGTGTCAGCACAAGCTACCTCAGTTGTGTTCTGTGATGTTTGTAGAGGGTTCTGCTGGACGTCCAGATGGGGTCCTCGTGACTTGGCAGTGCCAAATGACTGCCAGTCTCTTCCTTATGTGGGCATAAACAATTATTGCACATTTTATTGTCCGCCATATTCCGCAAGAGATCGCTACGCACATAATATACAATTGACATCTTGATAAAATGGATAACTTGAATCCTTTTGGCCGAAATCGGAGTGAATCAGTTCACGTTTTACCATATGAGTTCACTGTCGGCCAAACATGGAGTTACTACTGAATCAAAACACGTTGGCCAGGCGAGATTTTCGTGAAATAGTGAATCAGTTTCTACAATATATTGTTTGTATCTTTACATGATAATAGGGAAAACACTGCTTATCATATTTTTTCTATCCATATTTTGTTTTACTTGACCAAAACTGTGAGTTCGGCTGCTCGTTCGTGAGACACTTGACATGTTTATACAATACATGCATGTATCTGTGAGTGGGTGAGAGAGAGAGAGAGAGAGAGAGAGAGAGAGAGAGAGAGAGAGAGAGAGAGAGAGAGAGAGAGAGAGAGACCGAGACACAGAGACAGAGAGAAAGAGGGGGGGGGGAAGAAGGAGAGAGAGAGCATGTGTGTACGCGCACACACGAAGTAAGAAACACGGCTATCAGTTTATGCATGAAACCGCTGTTGTGTCGTGTCGGGCAATTGTTTTCTATGACGACGGCGGGCAGGAGAGGTAACGGAAACGGAAAGAATGTGCAATCAAGAAGCAAGAAAATATTCATACGGCAAAAAACATGTTAATCTCACAAAGTAATCGATCATGTATTCAGAGCCATTACTGGAACATTTCCCCAGCCACACAACAAGGCAAGCCCGCCCCTGGCGGACTCCTACACTCTTCCATGTGTCCCAGGGGTGGCAGCGTCGGGCAATGCTTTTCAGAAATGAGTAAAAAGGCTGAGCAATCGATCGAAATCGCAAAGAAAGCAACAGACATAATGTTGGCTCTGAGAGCCAGTAACCACTCTCGCCTGTTCCTATCCTGAACGAATCTAAGGATGTTTATTGACGAACATTCAGACATAGCGACATAAATCTGAAGTAACAATTGTGATAATAACAAAGAATAACAAAACCACATATTGTGACTGGTAAAAAACAACTTGTTACTAACATCTACTGGCCTTGCAAAAACCGACATGCAGGGCTCAATATAAGACACAGGCCAAGAAAGATTGAAAAACGGAAAGTCCAACCAACAATGGAAAGAGTTGATCGAACAGTAAACAGTTATTTCACTCGGTGACACATTGACATACAGTATTAGGAGACTCAAACAGACCAGCTTGGACCATAATTAGATAACAACATGCTAAAGTAGATAGCAGAAGCAGCAAAGATTCAACCGGGCTGCTTCCCCGCCGCAGAATTACCGGATGGTGTTATACTTTCGGCCAGAGACAAGACGACTTGGTGGTTTCGAAGGAGGTACTGTGAGATAAGAAGCCGCCACGGCTGCGTAATTAGAACAGTCCGCATGCCTGGACGACCGAGCGACAAGCTTACTTTGGTTTACCGGACACGACACATGTTGGACTTTTATTAGCAGTTGGCAGAGGAACACTGGCAGACAATTCGTACACGATGGACTTTCGAAGGGATGAGAAACTCTTTTCCACTAGACACCCGGACCAGCTCACCGAGGCCCGTCCCCTACGTTGTTGCGCTGCGTCCAAAGCCAGCTGGATGCCCTTTCGGCCACCTCACCAAGTTTTTTGAGTGCCCGTTTCCGTTCATTACCGCGCAATCCTAATTCTTTCACCACATTGTAGAGCGAAGTGGAAACGAGGCCTCTCGCTCCCACTTCGACGGCAAATACCCGCACTGTGTAAGCCTCGTTTCTCCTCAAACCGGCTGCTAAATCACTCACTGTACTTTTCGAGCTTGTACAAGTGATTCTCCTCCATACGCGACTCAAACGGGACCGTCAACTCAATCAGGATGAGTTGCCGTTTTTGCGCTGAATGGAGAACGATGTCCGGTCGCAGGCCGGTTTTACGGATCAACTCGGGATACCGTTCATGTCCTGGCAGATCAACCGCCAGTAACCAGTCCCTCGCAGAGTCTAGTACAGATGGAGCGAATGCGTTTTTGTTGACCTTACCGATTGGAACCTGCCCAGCCTTGAGGAAACGAATGGGGGCGATACTAGAACTGGCTCTGGCGTTAGCCCTCATTCTAGCCTGGTCGACAACGGCTGCTAACTCCTTTAGCACCTTGTTGTGGCGCCAGGTATATCGGCCTTGACCTAGGGCTTTCCTGCACGCGGACAGGACGTGCTCAAGAGTTTGTTTTGATTTGCACAACGGGCAAGTCGGATCGTTGGTCGCAGACCATTTAACCATGTTGACACCGGACGGTAATACATCGTACGCCGAACGAACGATAAAGCTCAGTCGCAGCGGGGTCATCCGCCAGATCTCACCCCATGTGAGTATTCTAGGCAATGCGCTCTCCAGGCTGACCCAATGGCCCTGCTGCGACTGTTGGGCTGCTTTCTGGACCCGAACCTCGTTTTCGTTGTCCCTCACCGTTTGTATCACCATGTCTCGGCGCTCTTTGGCTGAGGCCTTTGACCACCAATTGACTTTCCCGTGCCCTAGGCCTCGACGGTCGGTTTGTGTGTAACCCATCACCTCCTTCAATTTTAGTGCGTTCTGAGCAGATTCAATCGCATCGAGGACTCTCCACTTCTGACCAGTCTTTAGAGCGGGCTGGACAGCGATGACATTTGGGTCTGAGGACTCGCGCAAAAGCATGGCGAGCCTAACTTTGCCGACTTTAAACTCTTCGGTTATTGACTTGAACGGAAGTACCAGCTTAGCCTGTTTACAATACAGAGCCACGTCGGTCAGACAAGGCGGTGGCACCAATCCACTTTCTTAAGGCTGTGTTGATTTTCTTTTCCATGGCTTCAACTGCAGTCATCGTCACCTCGTAGACTAGCAGTGGCCATAGAAGCTTCGGAATCAACATGAATTGGAGACACCATACCTTGAATTTTCCGATCAGCCTGCATCGCTCGATCGCGAGCAGGCCTGTAGCCAGTGACTCATGTATTCGCCGGACTTCCGCTCTGTCAGATAACTTCGAATCGTAAACGCGACCGAGACTCTTCACCGGTTCCTCCAGAACCGTAGGGATCTTGTTCCTTGCCACCGTAAAACTGATCGCCGACACTTTGCCCTTATGGATTGACAGACTCCTCGACTTCTGCGGTTTGAACTGCATACCGCTCCATTGGACCACCGCGTCCAATCTTTTCAGGATCGTGCGGGCAGACTCCTCGCTGCCCGTTATAATAGTCGTGTCATCCATAAATGCGCGCAGTGGCGGTAACCAGTGATCCCCTATTTGAAGGCCCAGTCCGTAGCCGGCCGCCCCGTCTAATAAGATCTGCATTGCCATGACAAACAGTATGGGTGAGATCGTACACCCCATAGCTATCCCAATCTGCAACTCAGTCCACCTCGTGGTAAACGTCGAGGTAGAGAAGCGCAAAGCGAACTTGGAGAAATATTGCTCGACCATTTGACTGATCTGTGTCGGTACGTGAAACATGCGAAGGGCTCGCCACAGTAGCCTATGGGGGACTGCCCCGTAGGCGTTGGCTAAGTCCAACCATATAACGTGCAAATTGGTTCTCTCATGCTTGGCTCTCTGGATAGCCTCCCAGATCATGGTCGCGTGTTCAAGGCACCCAGGAACGCCTGGAATACCACCCTTCTGAACACTCGTATCTATGTACTTGTTAGTCATCAGATACTGTGTGAGCCGGCGAGCCATGACTGAGAAGAATATCTTACCCTCAACATTCAACAGCGAGATGGGTCTGAATTGGGAAAGACTCTTCGAGTCCTGCTCTTTGGGAATGTAGACCCCATTTGCCTTTGACCACTCTGGACATATGTGATTGCGGATCCACGCTTGTCTCAACAAGACGTGAAGCATTTTTAGGATTTTCGGGCAACGCTTGTAAAGAACGTACGGGACACCGTTCGGACCTGGGGCAGACTTGCCGCTGGCTTTTTTCACAACGTCCTCAACCTCAGACCAAAGGGGAGGTACCAGTTTAAATGGTACCTTCGGCACCGAAGGCTGTTTGAGTCCGCTAAGGATCTCTGGATTGTCATCAAGAGGCTCTCTCCTCTTCTTATCAGAGTACATCTTGCTTAGATGTAGCTCAAGTTCTTTCTGACTGACAACCAGAGTCCCAGACTTCGGTTGCTCGAATAGACCTCGGGCAAACTGATACGGGTCCCTAAAGAATTTCTCTCGCTCCCTTTTAGTTCTTCGTCTGTTGTTACAGAAACGCTCGGCGCGACAGAGGGCACTGTGTTTGTTCTTTAAATGCACCCACACTTCGTACAGCCCCTCCCGTTCGCTGCCCGTAGCGGCTTTGAACTGTTTTCTGAGGGCATTCTTGTCTGCCCGACACTTCAGAATGTCCCTCTGCCTCCTGCTAGTATTCTGCTTGGCACCCGGCTGTGCCTTAACTACTGTCCCGAACTCGCGGGAGCAGTGTTCATATATTACATCACCAAATTTAGTAAGCTTGTCGCCTAGCGACTTCTTGTTTAGAGTTTGTTTAAGTACCTCACATAATGTAGCCTCCAACTTACACCACACCACCTTCTCGCTCGCAGGTGGAAACCTGATTCTGGAGCGCACTTCTTCAGAAATCATCAAAGGTGCTCCTCCGCAGTCGACGTCATGGGCCTCTCCGGGCGAGTGGGGTTCCCCCTGCCCGTCGTTCCCTAACGACTCAGAAACTACCACAGGAGTAGTAGTTTTGCGACGGCGTTTACTGCGTGGAGCACCCTCGCATTTCATTCTTCCGGCATGCGTTCTCAGACCATGCAACCCCGTGAAGCTTTTCCCACATGTACAGAGCCAGCCCGGACGTTGGGCGAGTATCTCAGTCCGGGGGCTAGCAAAGTCGTCAACGAGGGTATCAGTTTGATTGGGCCCTTCATTCTCTCCCCCTTTCGGAGGGCCCTGGGAGCATATTTCTTTGTGGTTTGACGCAATCGGAGGTATTATACTGTGTTAGGGGTGATCAACCCGGTCCACAGTCGACATCTGTCTCCAGATGTCAGTTTATCCCCCCGGCGATACCGGGGGGCCAGTCTTTCCATAGGTGTCAAAAGGACTTTCCCGATAGTCACCAGTCTTTCCTGGTAGTCTTGTGGGCTAGCCACGTACAATAAGAATAAACTCACAGGGAGCAAGTACAGCGGGGATCTACAGTCATCAGTAGAAATTATCCTCTTTCGACACACGTTTCGGCCCACGATTCCTAAACGTATTCGGAGGTGGGCCCACCTGAGTTCATGAAGCTCAGGGCTGCTTCCCCGCCGCACAGAATTACCGGATGGTGTTATACTTTCGGCCAGAGACAAGACGACTTGGTGGTTTCGAAGGAGGTACTGTGAGATAAGAAGCCGCCACGGCTGCGTAATTAGAACAGTCCGCATGCCTGGACGACCGAGCGACAAGCTTACTTTGGTTTACCGGACACGACACATGTTGGACTTTTATTAGCAGTTGGCAGAGGAACACTGGCAGACAATTCGTACACGATGGACTTTCGAAGGGATGAGAAACTCTTTTCCACTAGACACCCGGACCAGCTCACCGAGGCCCGTCCCCTACGTTGTTGCGCTGCGTCCAAAGCCAGCTGGATGCCCTTTCGGCCACCTCACCAAGTTTTTTGAGTGCCCGTTTATTGTACCTCCAAATCTAGCATCCAAGAAAGGTGGCTGGAAACCTACACCAGATTTTATACCCAAGACTCACTTCGTCGCCTCTCTAGAGAGGGACAGTGTATTATATTCAGACTATGACTGGGCACAACAGATTTCGTCAACATATGTTCAAATTTTTCGGTGTAGGAAATACGGAGACGTGTCCCTGCAGCGTGGCACCCGAAAATGCTGCGCATGTGCTCCAACACTGTCACCTGTATGCTGACAACAGAGACGCAATCTGGCCTGTTCCAACCAAAATGAAGACAAAACTGTATGGTACACGAGAGGATATAGATTGCACGATAGCTTTCATAAAGGCCACCGGCCTCCTGATATAAGTTTTCTGACAGAAGGATCGAAGAAGAAGAAGATTGTACCTCCACAGTTCAGAGCCAGACTAGGGACAACTCGCGAATTTCCCCAAGTAAACAACTCAGTCCATCATGAATTATACGGTTGTTGGTTGGTCTGGCTAAACTTCGGGATGATGTCTCGGTCACTTAGTACATACACGATGATTCACCACTATGATTCCCTTCATCACACACCTGCAATAGACTCTGACGTATAGTTTTGTGTTCCAACGTCTGCCATACTTTTTTAAACAGACCATCTGGTCGAAATTTGTCCTTACTCGTCCAAAGCGAAAAAGTTCGAAAGAGTTCAATCTGTGTTCTTCATGGGGAAAACTAGCCGATGTGTGTCGATATCAGAAATAGTGCATACTTGTCATTATGCTCTACTTGGCAAGACTGAATTAGAAAGAATATAGGAACGGACGCTAGAAAACAAATACAGCCGACCCTGACAGAGAAGCTCTATGACTTGGACTGTGCTGATGACATTCCTATTCCCCATCCTCACCACCCCCCCCCCCCCCCCCCCAACACCAAGCCATTTTCCTGAACCCAAAATCAGACGCAAGATTAAAAACAACTAGGTTATCAGATACAGGGGCGAAAGATCAAGGATATGAGAAAAATTAATCAAACCTCACTTCAAAATAAGATATCCTACGCATATTTAGGTTACTTATGTAAGGCAAGATTTAAGGGAAATAGATAGGAGTATTGAAGTAAAAATGCAAAAGCCAAAGAAGGTTATTACAGAACTAACAAATCTTTGACAAATACGAGCCATTGGAATTAGGATCAAGTTACGCGACGAGCGAGAATACTAACCACCTCGTCTTGTCGGTCGTTCTCAAGAATATAACCACGCCACACCCCAGCGGCACTAACTGGTACCGGCACTACTTTGACCACGCTTATAATACCGAACACTTGACATCAGATTATTCTGTCGTGTTGTGCAGAGACACTGGTAATGGCCAAAACAATAGCTACTATACCGTCCTATATATATATTAATGTGTGCCTTGCTGAACCGGACTAGAATGTGAAAACTAATTACAAATGTGGAGCTTGTGGAGAAAACAAAACAAATGCTACAAAATCAAGCTTTATAGCTTTAGTAAGAGAATACACATTAATGCATCCCCATAGAGACCCCCTAGGTCAACGAATAATTTAAACACGTGGAGAAAACAGAAGTAGAGACGAGTGCTATGGGAGAACATGGAAGGCGAGAGGAGACATAGACAGGTAAAGAAGAGGAGGGCTCGCAGCAGTTCGTTGAGTATCTAAATACCAGTGGAAGATATACGGCAGAAGATGACGATAATAGTGGTGAAGAAGAAGAAGAAGGAGAAGAAGAAGAACAAGAACAAGAAGAAGAAGAACAAGAACAAGAAGAAGAGTAAAAAAAAAGAACTAACAGCAGCAGCAAACGTAGCAGCAGAAGTAGTAGTAGTAGTAGTAGTAGTAGCAGCAGCAGCAGCAGCAGCAGTAGTAGTAGTAATAGTAGTAGTAGTAGTAGTAGTAGTAGTAGTAGTAGTAGTAGTAGTAGTAGTAGTAGTAGTAGTGGTAGTAGTAGTAGTAGTGGTGGTAGTAGTAGTAGTGGTAGTAGTAGTAGAAGTAGTAGTAATAGTAGTAGTACAAGGTTCAGTCAATGAGTAAGTCACAAATGGTTATGGGATAGCAGAAACATGTAGCTTGTGGTTTCTAAAGGTGACATTAAGTGACAACATCAACTACAGGTCAAGCTCGCTTAACGAGCGTAGTTCGTTCCAGAATCATACTCATTAAGCGAAACACTTCTTATGCGAAGCAATTTTTCTCATATAAATTAATGTAAATACGATAATGCGTTTCATGTCGAAAAAATACTCACAAAATGCTTTGTATAAGTTATACTATAACATTTATTCAAAGAAAATTATATACATATTTAGGAAGAGTGAATCATCTTCATCTTTTTTCCAAACGCGGAACAAACCCACATGGAATGCAAATTCGATTTACAGGGGGGAAAAATCGAAGTAAATAGGATACATAACTAATTATTCTTTTACTAGAAAGATGTCCAGAGACATTTGTTTTTGTCGACGCTTCAAAATTTGGCGAAAATGCGACACAGCATTATCATTAAATTTGCAGCGCGCATAGCCACGTCCTTCTACGGTTATGCTTCCCAATGTGAAAAGCAACAGTTTCCTATGCTTTTAGAATTTCTCTTATTTCGCCAGAAGATTGTTGCTTTTCTGTTAACTTCCCCTGCTCCTCCTCTGACAATCTTTCCTCCAAAACTTCTTGCTGTGAAACAAAATGTAACTCCATAAGCTCTTCGACAGTCAGCTCTTGACTGTGCTCGTCCACAAGCTCTTCGATATCTCTGTTATCCACCTACAATCCCATGATAGTGGCCAAAGACACAATCTCGTTGACTACAGGTTCCACAGGTACTGTGTCGAACCCCTCAAAGTCACAAATCTTTGTCCATGCCACTGCCTTTGTCCACGTCATAGCGTCTCTTTGTCCATGTCACTGCCTCTTTTTGTCCATGTCACTACCTCTCTTTGTCCACGTCAATGCGTCTTTTTGTCCATGTCACTGCCTCTCTTTGTCCACGTCATAGCGTCTCTTTGTCCATGTCACTGCCTCTTTTTGTCCACGTCACTACCTCTCTTTGTCCACGTCAATGCGTCTTTTTGTCCATGTCACTGCCTCTCTTTGTCCACGTCATAGCGTCTCTTTGTCCATGTCACTGCCTCTTTTTGTCCACGTCAATGCGTCTTTTCGTTCATGTCACGCCTCTCGGACACAATCAGAATTTCATATCCCCGTGTGGGTTCCGGGGCCCTATTGTGAGGAAAACAAGATCAGACCCACTGCCTTGCCAACAAGCATGTTGGGGCTTTCTTAAAATCGAAATGCATCTGCCTGAGAGTTAAGGAAGCAACAATCTGCACACAAATAACTCAGATCTGTAAAACAGATGTGTACCCAACACTCAAGTTCTGGAAAATAATCTAAAGTCCAGAGGTGGTTGAACAACCAGAATTCCCACTGGAGTTTACAGCCGGTGTATGCGAAGAGAAGATATTAAAGTTTCTCCTAGTCACTTTCGGTCTCGTTATCTATCTGTCTGTCATCATGTCTCTCTGTTTTTCTTCCTGTTCGTTCTCCGCCCTCTAAGACCATACAAACACACACAACACACACACACACACACACACACACACACACACACACACACACACACACTCTCCTCCACCATTATTTCCTTCTTTTATATTACCATTCATTTCTCTCAGAATATTTCTCCCATATAATAAGATCTCAAATATAGATTCTTTCTGGACACATAACTGGCCTACCCAATCCCTGGACAGCAATTCAAGGCAAAAACCTATAACAGCATTAGCAGGTGTTTCACCCAGCCCTTCATCTCAGGCAACACGATAAACAGACAGCAGGTGCTTCATCCAGCCCTTCATCTCAGGTAATACGACAGACAGACAGCAGGTGTTTCATCCAACCCTTCATCTCAGACAATACGACAGACAGACAGCAGGTGATCCACTCAGCCCTTTACTTCAGGCAACACGACAGAGAGACAGCAGGTGTTTCACCCAGCCCTTCACTTCAGGTAACACGACAGACAGACAGCAGGTGTTTCACCCAGCCCTTTATCTCAGGTAACACGACAGACAGGAAGCAGGTGTTTCATCCAGCCCTTTCTCTCAGGCTACACGACAGACAGACAGCAGGTGTTTCATCCAGCCCTTCATCTTAGGTTACACCTCAGACAGACAGCAGGTGTTTCACCCAGCGCTTCACTTCAGGCAACACGACAGACAGACAGTAGGTGTTTCACCCAACCCTTCATCTCAGGCAACACGACAGACAGACAGCAGATGTTTCATCCAACCCTTCACTTCAGGCAACACGACAGAACGACAGACAGGCAGCAGGTGTTTCATCCAGCCCTTCATCTCAGGCAACACGACAGACAGACAGCAGGTGTTTCACCCAGCCTTTCACTTCACTCAACACGATAGACAGGCAGCAGGTGTTTCATCCAGCCCTTCATCTCAAGTAACACGACAGACAGACAGCAGATGTTTCATCCAACCCTTCACTTCAGGCAACACGACAGACAGACAGCAAGTGTTTTTTCAACCCTTCATCTCAGACAACATGACAGACAGACAGCAGGTGTTTCACCTAGCTCTTTATCTCAGACAACATGACAGACAGACAGCAGCTGTTTCACCTAGCTCTTCATCTCAGACAACATGACAGACAGACAGCAGGAGAGAAGCAAGGCTACCATTACTCAAATCAATTTAAAAAGTCAGCTGCCTATTCTTGGGAGAACTAAGCTTGAATCATCCTTTATGATCATGTTTTTTCTTTCTGTTAGGGGCACACATAATATCCTAGGCTGCACAGTCCGTGGCGACAGCAGTTGCCATGCGGCCTTAAATCCTCAATCTATGAGTCCTCCCTGCCTAGACTACACAAGTGGTAAATCTTTTTTAAATAACAAATCATTCCGAAATTGTGTTAGCTGTTTGTGGTTTCACTAGTCATTTCTACGTTTAGAACTTTGCCATTGTTTTCTCAACGGTCAGCTATCGATGCAATTACCGATATCAACCACCTGTGAAATGAAATGTGTGAGAAATGCTGTGAACAAAACTAGACGAGATGGATGTGCATATTTTCTCCGGGAGACACCGGTGTGTTTGGAAATGAAAACCTGACAGACTGGCCAGCTCTGTACAATTTGGTAGAATACTGATGCATGCAAGGCAAACATGGTTAGTGCCTTGTGCGAGAGCGTGTACAGTTCGGAGGAGCAGATGGATCACCACAGTCTGGTGAAATTGATGCAGCGGGGAGTGACAAGAGGTTCTGACAGATGCTCACGCCCAGAGGAAAGGCAAGACGGACGTTTAATCAGAATACTAATGGCAACATTAGTATTGGAACTCTGCACTGGCTGCCGAAGATGGGGACGGAGCACTTATGGGAATAAACCAAGTGCTGTGATGTCGGTTCTTGAATCAACTCGACTCAACTTGATATCAACCCAAGACGTTTTGCTGCCAAAAAGCCCACAGCTGGCATCAAACTGGTTAGCTGGCAATTACAAGCTGCGTTCGCAATCCTGAAACCACATAATCTGCCAAATCAAAGAAAAATGTAGATGATAAGCAGTCATGAGTCTTATTAATGTTACACAAATTAGATTGTTTCTGTATCAGAGAGCAGAATGCTGGCCGGCACAATCAAATATACAAACGGTCACCACACATTGTATGTGGTGTGTGTGTGTGTGTGTGTGTGTGTGTGTAAGGGTGGCCTAGCTTGCCCATCTTCTGCGACTGTATCTTCATCATTTGATAGCGTGTACGAACACGAACCTCCACAACATAGCATATAAGGGTCAGCCAGAATGAGGTCACGAGTGGCCGGTAAAACTCCCTAGCGGAGCCAAGATGACAACCAGTAGGGTTCATCTCTGAGGGAGAGGGATTATTGATTTCTTCACGTGTGTGTGTGTGTGTCACTGCAAGCACGGCATCTGACACTTTCCTGACACTTTGCTCAATTTTGTTTTATTGTATCGGGACTCCTCGGGTCGGCATTCTCTTAGAAACCTTCGCAAAGGCAATAAAAAGATGTTTAAACAGCATGATTTCCTTCTACAGTATAATCTGACATCCTTCACAACTTTATAGCTAAAGTAAGTAAAGTAAGCAAAGATCCCTTTTCACGCCTTTAGTCGCATCGGGCATATAGGAAGAGCACCCATATTTTTTTCAGACAATCGGTACTAGGTGGGTAATGTGGTCAGCATTACGCCGGCCGTCTCAACTTCCCGAGAACAGCCATCCTGGTACCCATTTTAGGCTGGGTCACCCTGCGACATCCCATACCACGATAAAAAAAAAACCACGCAGCCAGCAGTGGGTTTTCTATCGCGGTATGTTGGAATTACGAGTCGGATTCGAAACGCCCAATCCACGGACGCCGCTTTCTAGCTAAATTGTGAAATTATATTGCTTGTGTTGAATGCTTGTAGTAAGACGGTGTCCGTGTGGTCGCGTCTCTAAAAATAGGATTCCGTTTGTCTTGTGTCCATTTTCTGCTTGGTTTTGCTAGTCATCGCAGGTTAACAGGTGATCGGTTTCCGTGCTAGAGCACCCTTGATTGCTCGGTATGTTGTGATGTTGTGGAGTCTAAGGTGTCAGCGACTTCTTCAATCCGTCTTCTTCTTTGTCGTCTTCTACCTCTTGATATTTCTACTTTCATATTTTACGCTCGTGTTATTGACATCACTTGATTCATTCTTATGAAATGGCCAAGCTATTTCAATCTTTCCTTTCTCAGTTAATGTAATCATAGACGTTGTTCCGATAGGTTGTGTAATTTCTTTTGTTTCTCACACTATCTCGTCTAGTTTTGTTCACTGCGTTTCTCCGTATACCATTCGTAACGTGAAGAAGATCTTTAAAAAAAAGTTAACGGCAGATCAGAAACAGCAAAGATATGGAAGGTGATGAATACATTGACAAACAAATGTACTTAAACGCGTTTGCTGACGCAGTGTTGCATAAGTTATTTGCGAGTCGTTGGCCTTTATTTACAACTAATTTCGTGTTTAAGGTTACTTCCCGTCAGCATTAAGGTTATCAAAGTGTGTCCACATCGAAAATCTTGTTCCTTAGATAGCAGTACTCTAGGTAACTATAGACCGATCTCCCTGTTATCATCACAATGGAAACCACTAGAGAAACATATTTATAATATAAAATTTCCATATTTAGATTGCAACAAATTTATTGTGGATAACCAGTCTGGGTTTCGACCAAAATATTCTTGCCATACTGCCTTAACACAGATGATAGAAAACTGGCTCAGAATATTAACGATAAAAAAATATGTGACAGGGTATTTATAGACATAATGAAAGCTTTTGACATGATAGACCAGAATATTCTTATATGAAAATTAGAAACAATTCAATTTAACTCTAGGCTATTAAAGTTAGTAAACGTTTTGTGTTAAATAGAAAACAAAAAATCTCTTAGAATAAATCCCTATCTTTCTATCTATCTTCTTTTACCCCACCAGCGATACAAGCGATAAATACCCGATGACACAAAGTGCCACCATGTGGATGAGGATCACACGTGGAGAGGCCCCAGAAACTGCGTTCAGCCATTAGACCATATCTATGGCCGGGTTATATTGCGGCCCCTGGCAAGAGCCAGGGTGGGGCTTCAAAATAACGAAATATTGCATCTCACAAGGAGGTAGGTAACTGAATATGGAAACATGAATATATAAATGCCTATCGCTGACCACTGTCTTAAATACTGAGGTCCCAAAGATCGATTCTCGGCCCTCAGTTGTTCGGTAGTTACATAAATGATCTTCCCTTATGTCTGTCGTCATCCTGAGATTTATTTGCAGACGACTGTACCATTTATATAAATCCTCAAACATATAATTTTCAAGATTGTCATTACATCATGAATTAAATAATGTAGTCGAATGGAGCAATGAAACTGTATGTAAATAAACATAAATAAAAAGAACAAAATTATGCTAATAATGACCAGACATAAAGTATATAGTTTAATTTCACAGAGAGCGCTTCAACTCTACATTGGGAGGACTCAAGTGGAAATTGTAGCTGAGTACAAAAGGTTGATCACTGATGCAAATGTAACCGTTAACTCTCATATACAAGCACTGGGGTTGATCACTGATGCAAATGTAACCGTTAACTATCATATACAAGCACTTGTGAAACAAACAGCTAAAAAAAAAAAAAAAAAGGTTTACCAACTTTCAAAAAAATATCAATCTCATGATGAAAACACAAGAAAGATATTCGATAGTTCTCAAATTCAGACATATAGACTATTGCTCTACATTATGTTTCTAGACAACAGGACAATGAACAGCCGATCTTCCCCGGCCATTATTTATTCACGTCTACGTTCCCAGGGTGCCACTAATCTGGTGTTAGCCACATCTACGGGGTGTAACAAACTGAGCCTCCGCGCCACATGCCGCTAGGAACTGTTGCCGCGCAATAATTATTTACACTTAGATTAAAACCTGCTCAACACGAACTCACCTAAGAATAAACATCTTTTTCAGGGGGTGCCTAGCTGACCATGTTCTTATCCGTGGTGAGGCGCAGGCGCTGTCTGGAGGGGACAGGTTTAATTCCCAGCACGGTAACTATAGCTTTCGATTTTTATGTTGTCTAGTGTTTTCTTCTATCTTTCTACTTCTTTCTATGAGTGTCCAGCTTTCTGTTACTGGATTAACTCACCTAAGATGAACGCTCGGTTGACAAGAACGCAATTTTGGGTCTAATGTATTATAATTTCCCAGTTAGCACACTGCTGAAACAAGAATTGGATTGTCAGTCGCCCGGAATTTATTTTAACGATGTCTTACTGTATACATCAGGCACGAGTTTTGTGCACACTGTGGTTAGTTTCCGACACATGCAGACATCGGAACTACTTGTGGTGGTTGCTCACGTACACGCGTCTGATTATAATATGCACACATTCCGACTCTCATCAACTTACACACACATACATAGAGTTTGATGAACTGACCAAACTACACATACACAGTCATACAGACATCATTTATGCTGCTGTGTGTAGGTCAGATAGGAACAAAAATAATATATTTAACATTTTTGGACATTTAATGACAGTAGGAAAATGATTTCTGGTGATAAAAATGTAGAAAAGTCTACTGAAAATGAATAAGACCAGCCCTCCAATGACAGAACAGTGTACACTGATTAGAGAAATTCCCAGGAAAATTGCGCAAATGCAAATACCATAGCTGAATACTTCCCCGGCGCTAAATAGGTCATCATCGCCTGGACGGAAGGTGGCGGACCTGAAAATGAAGTTCAGACCTAATAACTCACCGAAGTAGGAGACTGAATGTGGGCCACTGATGTTGAAGAAACCCAGAGCAGAGATAAGACTCTCAGGACTAGATGTTGGTCTCTGGAACTGTTTGTGGGCCGCCATTTCCGCCCCCGGCCAGTCTACACAGGCCGGATCGCACTGTAGGCGGTGGGGAAACTGATGCCGCTAACGGAAAGCTTCAGCGGGCAGACTTGATTACTTTCACCTAGGAAATATCTGTGACAATACTAATACGTCCCCGAGTACTCATGGAGGGGTACATTTGATGCTTCACACATTTCTTTATTGTAATTAATGTGCCTATCGCCTGTATAAACGGTATAAACGTTATGTGCACTGAAACCCAGGCGCAACGACACAGAGAAAACATGGAGGGCGCCCGCTGGGTTGGTGGGGAAGGGGGGGGGGTTAAGATAATTGCTTAGGGCGGAGGGATGGGCTGAATCATTCCTTTATTTTGCAATACCAACTGAGAACAATTATACAGTACCAACTGAGAACAATTATACAATACCAACTGAGAACAATTATACAATACCAACTGAGAACAATTAAACAATACCAACTGAGAACAATTATACAATACCAACTGAGAACAATTATACAATACCAACTGAGAACAATTATACAATACCAACTGAGAACAATTATACAATACCAACTGAGAACAATTATACAATACCAACTAAGAACAATTATACAATACCAACTGAGAACAATTATACAATACCAACTGAGAACAATTATACAATACCAACTGAGAACAATTATACAATATAACTGAGAACAATTATACAATACCAACTGAGAACAATTAAATAATACCAACTGAGAACAATTATACAATACCAACTGAGAACAATTATACAATACCAACTGAGAACAATTATACAATACCAACTGAGAACAATTAAATAATACCACCTGAGAACAATTATACAATACCAACTGAGAACAATTATACAATACCAACTGAGAACAATTATACAATACCAACTGAGAACAATTATACAATACCAACTGAGAACAATTAAATAATACCACCTGAGAACAATTATACAATACCACCTGAGAACAATTATACAATACCAACTGAGAACAATTATACAATACCAACTGAGGACAATTATACAATACCAACTGAGGACAATTATACAATACCACCTGAGAACAATTATACAATACCAACTGAGGACAATTATACAATACCAACTGAGAACAATTATACAATACCAACTGAGGACAATTATACAATACCACCTGAGAACAATTATACAATACCAACTGAGGACAATTATACAATACCAACTGAGAACAATTAAATAATACCACCTGAGAACAATTATACAATACCAACTGAGGACAATTATACAATACCACCTGAGGACAATTATACAATACCAACTGAGAACAATTATACAATACCACCTGAGAACAATTATACAATACCACCTGAGAACAATTATACAATACCAACTGAGAACAATTATACAATACCACCTGAGAACAATTATACAATACCAACTGAGGACAATTATACAATACCAACTGAGGACAATTATACAATACCAACTGAGGACAATTATACAATACCACCTGAGAACAATTATACAATACCAACTGAGGACAATTATACAATACCAATTGAGAACAATTATACAATACCAACTGAGGACAATTATACAATACCAATTGAGAACAATTATACAATACCAACTGAGGACAATTATACAATACCACCTGAGAACAATTATACAATACCAACTGAGGACAATTATACAATACCAACTGAGAACAATTAAATAATACCACCTGAGAACAATTATACAATACCACCTGAGAACAATTATACAATACCAACTGAGAACAATTATACAATACCAACTGAGAACAATTATACAATACCAACTGAGAACAATTATACAATACCAATTGAGGACAATTATACAATACCACCTGAGAACAATTATACAATACCAACTGAGGACAATTATACAATACCAATTGTGAGAACAATTATACAATACCAACTGAGAACAATTATACAATACCCCCTGAGAACAATTATACAATACCCCCTGAGAACAATTATACAATACCACCTGAGAACAATTATACAATACCACCTGAGAACAATTATACAATACCACCTGAGAACAATTATACAATACCCCCTGAGAACAATTATACAATACCCCCTGAGAACAATTATACAATACCAACTGAGGACAATTATACAATACCAACTGAGGACAATTATACAATACCACCTGAGAACAATTATACAATACCAACTGAGAACAATTAAATAATACCACCTGAGAACAATTATACAATACCACCTGAGAACAATTATACAATACCCCCTGAGAACAATTATACAATACCAACTGAGAACAATTATACAATACCAACTGAGAACAATTATACAATACTAACTGAGAACAATTATACAATACCAACTGAGAACAATTATACAATACCAACTGAGAACAATTATACAATACCAACTGAGAACAATTATACAATACCAATTGAGAACAATGATACAATACCAACTGAGAACAATTATACAATACCAACTGAGAACAATTATACAATACCAACTGAGAACAATTATACAATACCAACTGAGAACAATTATACAATACCAACTGAGAACAATTATACAATACCAACTGAGAACAATTATACAATACCAAATCAGGCAAATTATACAATACCAAATCAGAAAAATTACACAATACCAACTGAGAACAATTATACAATACCAACTGAGAACAATTATACAATACCAACTGAGAACAATTATACAATACCAACTGAGAACAATTATACAATACCAACTGAGAACAATTATACAATACCAAATCAGACAAATTATACAATACCAACTGAGAACAATTATACAATACCAACTGAGAACAATTATACAATACCAACTGAGAACAATTATACAATACCAACTGAGAACAATTATACAATACTAAATCAGACAAATTAAACAATACCAACTCAGAAAAATAAAATAACCGAGAAGGGAATCATATTTTTTCTTAAACCTTGAGATTTTATCATCATGACATTTCAAACGCTGCAGAGAAAAACACAGTCGCCAACTTAGCAGGCTGGAAACATGATAGTGTTTGTGTGTGTTTGTGGTGGGGAAGGGGGTCTTTAGTGAGGCCGCACTGGGTGAGAAGTCTCAGGCAGTTCTAGAGAAGATTATGCCCACTGTGTGAGAAGTCTCAGGTAGTCCTATAGTAGATTATGCCCACTGTGTGAGAAGTCTCAGGTAGTCCTATAGTAGATTATGCCCACTGTGTGAGAAGTCTCAGGTAGTCCCAAAGTAGATACTGCCCACTGTGTGAGAAGTCTCAGGTAGTCCCAAAGTAGATACTGCCCACTGTGTGAGAAGTCTCAGGTAGTCCCAGAGTAGATTCTGCACACTGGGTGAGAAATCTCAGGTAGTCCCAGAGTATATACTGCCCACTGGGTGAGAAGTCTAAGGTAGTCCTAGAGTAGATACTGCCCACTGGGTGAGAAGTCTCAGCCCATCACATACTGCAGGCTACGACATGTGGATGGGATTAGTTGCCTTCCTCGTCGCCTTTCCTTTCCAGGTAATTTCCCAAAAGTTCTGAAAATGTTTTAGTACATTTTATGAGACTGGTTTAACACCAGCTGATGATCACAACTATGATGTGTCATGTCAAGCAGTGCACTCGGTCATGCTTCATTGTCTTACACGATGACCAGAATCACGGATCAGAACAGTGTTCGTGTTTCGCTCAGTCTGTTTGGTGAAACCATCTAGGCAATTATCTCTCTGCTGTCGCCTAGCCTTTTGCCTATCAATGTTGCCAGTGCTAACCAGGTTCTCGAGACCATTCTTTCACACAACAACTGAATAATCGGTCTACATTATATAATCAGTTTACGGTTTTCACTTGTCTCCAAGAAGATTACTACCCTTTGTTAGAGAAAGGAAGACCACTCCACAAACTGAACTCGGACCACTGTCTCGGCAGGTAATAGCAAAAACCACAGCGCCACCAGGGCTAGTGTAGCACAGCGCCACCTGGGCTAGTGTAGCACAGCGCCACCAGGGCTAGTGTAGCACAGCGCCACCAGGGCTAGTGTAGCACAGCGCCACCAGGGCTAGTTTAGCACAGCGCCACCAGGGCTAGTGTAGCACAGCGCCACCAGGGCTAGTGTAGCACAGCGCCACCAGGGCTAGTGTAGCACAGCGCCACCAGGGCTAGTGTAGCACAGCGCCACCAGGGCTAGTGTAGCACAACGCCACCAGGGCTAGTGTAGCACAGCGCCACCAGGGCTAGTGTAGCACAGCGCCACCAGGGCTAGTGTAGCACAGCGCCACCAGGGCTAGTGTAGCACAGCGCCACCAGGGCTAGTGTAGCACAGCGCCACCAGGGCTAGTGTAGCACAGCGCCACCAGGGCTAGTGTAGCACAGCGCCACCAGGGCTATTAGGATATATTACATCTCTAATTTTTAAACATGTTTTAACAAACTGCAATGAACTCTGTATCTTAAAAGTCACAGGTGTAAGCGAAATGTCTAAGCCACGTCGTACATCTACAATCCGCTATTTGTAAAGTCCAGATGCTACTTTTTATTTCATATGGTACTCTAAATCTAAAACGGTAGATTTTATTTAAAAAAAAAACAAAAAACAGACATGCAGTGACTGGAACTAACTGGAAGAAGTGGAATAGAAGGGGACACCAGACAATATAACAATCGCAAGCTATTGTTACCATGTGGGAAATAGAACCCGTCACCTCCAAATGACGACAAAACCATATTGTCCAGACCTCTTTAATGCATCGTACATGTACGCCATACCTCTTTGATATATCGTACATCTAAACCAAGACGTACATGTACGCCATATCTCTTTGATACATCGTACATCTAAACCAAACAAGACATATTGTACGTCATACCTCTTTGATACATCTTACATCTAAACTAAGACGTATATGTACGCCATACCTCCTATATATATATATATATATATATATATATATATATATATATATATATATATATATATATATATATATATATATATATATATATATATATATATCGTACATCTAAACCAAGCAAGACATATTGTACGTCATACCTATCTGATAAATCGTACATCTAAACCAAGCAAGACATATTGTACGTCATACCTATTTGATACATCTTACATCCAGACCAAGACGTATATGTACGCCATACCTCTTTGACATATCGTACATCTAAACCAAGCAAGACATATTATACGTCATACCTATTTGATAAATCGTACATCTAAACCAAGCAAGACATTTGTACGCCATACCTCTTCGATACATCGTACAACTAAACCAAGCAAAACATATTGTACGTCATACCTATTTGATACATCGTACAACTAAACCAAGCAAGACATATTGTACGTCATACCTATTTGATACATCGTACAACTAAACCAAGCAAGACATATTGTAAGCCATACCTCTTTGATAGATCGTGTATCTAAACCAAGCAAGACAGATTGTACGCCATATCTCTAAATCATGCTGTCCTACTACTAAGTTGTGTAATACGTCTGCGTCATATTGAACCTCTTAATCATGTTCATCTCTAAGTTATTAGGTTTGATACTTCAACTATGCACCTGCTGCTGAAGATGGGGACGGAGCGCAGATGGGAGTGTCCCCAGTACTGTGATGTCAGTTCCTAACTCACAACCACACCTGCAGATCAGTTGTACCTCTAAATCAGTTGTGCCCCTGAGTCCGGCTGTACCGCTGAGTCATGTTGTGTCACATTGTATTTCTAACTGAAACCCTGCATGGAAGACAAACAATTTCTTCAAATAATTTCCAAGCTAACCCGCCTCTTTTAGTGCAAACGACAATGTTCAGAAATGAAGAGAGATCGACCCAAGTAAGCTAACTAACAGTCGACACAGACAATGTTTGCAGGTATGCGCTTGAGTCTGATTTCAATATGGATTCACAAAACAAACAAGTATAATAATGGAAACAGTCCACTACGAAATCCACGGAACGAAAACTCCAAGAATATGTCTGGAAAAATGTTAGTACAAACGGTCGATATCGATTACAATATTGTAAGGCAGAACCAAAATGAGGAACTTGACAAAAAATGTGCCAGGAGAAACTGGGAGTTAGAAAACGGCGGGAAGACGTGTCCGAGAGGTAGGTCTGGAGTTCTAGTCAGACGGGCATCTGGTCTGAATTGGTGAATTATCCTCATTACAAAGAAAACAAGCTTACGGCACACAGACAATAATTTTCAACTTTTTGTTTTTGTTTAAAAAAAAGGGCAATGTACTTAAGACTATGGCTGCAATGGAAACAGAGCAGAGAATGCTTTTCACACTATATCATCACTTGATCCTTTCGGAGAATGAATGTGGACTAGGACTACTTACTGTCTCAAAGAGTCAGATGGTTAAACTAGACTGCATACAGAACGCGGCTATGTGGTCATTCTGGGTTGTACCAGAGACACCCCAGTGGTGTGTATGCGATACATCCTTGGTTTGCCCACTGTTGCAGGTAGACTTACGGGCTGCAGTAGAAGTCATATCTCAGAGTAGCTAATAAGAGGGAAGTCATGAATGGTGCAGGCAGAAGACCTACAAAAAGACAAGTTTGCATCTAAAGAGCATTATGCGAGATGAGGAATGGGTCAAGGTGCCAGCGCAATAGTCAGATTTGTGCACAGTTATAATAACATTAACCCATGAGTGCAGAGAGTGGCCAGCAAGTGACACGGAGGTGGAAATTCAGCATTTAATTCAAGATAATGTTCGGTCAGAGGATGTGGTTATTAATAAAGACGGTTCAGTGTCAAGAGGTACAGGACGTGATTGAGCCTTCTTAGCAAAAGTTAATGGTTGACGTTTGACGCAGGAGACCCTAGCATATAATAACACAACATTCAGCTTGAGAATGGAGGTGGAGGTGGTCACTGCTGGTTAGAGAACACGACACGCACACACACACGCAAGCACACATACATCGTGACTGTGACTGGCTCAGAAAGCATGCTGAGGAAGGTCAGGACAGGCCTCGCTGCGGAGGTCACAGAGGGGGAGGGGGGGGGGGGATTAATTATCTAGATATTTTCTTAGGAGTACGTGGAGGTGGAGGCGGTCATTGCTGGTTAGAGAACACGACACACACACGCAGGCACACATACATCGTGACTATGACGCTCAGAAAGCTTGCTGGGGAAGGTCAGGACAGGCTTCGTGCAAAGTGGCAGGCTACGCTGCGGAGGTCGCAAAAGAGGGGGGGGGGCGTAATTATCTAGATATTTTCTTCGGAATACGTCGATATGTAGAGGAATGAACAATCTGACAGACTGGCTGGCTGGCTCTGCACAACATGGTGGAATGCTGATGCATGATAAGGCAGACGTGGCTAGGGTCGAGTCCGACAGCGTGTACTATTCGGAGGAGCAAATAGATCAGCACAGTC
Source organism: Candidula unifasciata (assembly GCA_905116865.2). NCBI lineage: Eukaryota > Metazoa > Mollusca > Gastropoda > Stylommatophora > Geomitridae > Candidula > Candidula unifasciata. Next base: position 46,888 of record CAJHNH020000013.1, read on the forward strand.
TGGTGAGATTGATGCAGCGGGTAGTTACGAGGGGCTATGGTGGATGCTCGACGCTGAGAGGAAAGGCAAGACGGAAAATTAATTAGAACGCTACTGGCACCATTGGTATTAGAACACTGGCTGCTGAAGATGAAACAGAGCGCTTATGGGAATGCCCCGACTGCTGTGATGTCGGTTCTTGAATCAACTCAACTCAGTTCAGTTCACATTAGGTTCTATTCCTGGTGCAAGTATTAATGTACCGATCTTTAGGCAAAGGCGACTTATATGGGAAGTTTAGATAATTTTAAGCTACGTTGAGAATGCGTTACAGCCTTGTCAATAAATAGCATTGTCTTTCTGAATACACCTGTATCTAGAATTCTTCTAGGCTTCCTTCGTGATATTTCTGTTTTGAACGGCTGTCTTCGCTAATCTCAAGCAGATTTGGAAAAATTCTTGAATATTGCCACATACGCTCGCGGCACCCCTGGCATACGCTCGCGGTACCCAGTTTGAGAACCGGTGCTCTAGTGATCTCCGAAACACGTCCACTCCTGAACAGTAGGACGTGGGTCTAGAACCGAGCACGTAACCTCCGCAGCGCGCGGCGAATGACTCATTTATTTCGCCAAGAAGACCCTCAGACTGCAGGTAGTCTGTAGAAATCGTTTACAGGACCCGTCCTCGGAGATCACAAAACAGCAAGCAGTCTGTTAAAAGTTTGTCATGAAATTCCACATAAAAGACTCGATCCTTCATTAGTTCCCCCGTTTTGAGAATTTGTGTGAAGAGTTCATATGTATACCTTCTTCTTCTTCTTCTTCTTCTTCTTCTTCTTCTTCTTCTTCTTCTTCTTCCACTCCTTTATCATTATCTTCTTCTTTTTCTTCATCATCATCATCATCATCATCATCATCATCATCATTTTAAACATCATCATCATCTTCTTCTTTTTCTTCTTCTTCTGCTTATTCCGATATTATCTTTCAACGTTAGCTTTTGAAGAGGTATCGGTGAGAGCCTTGGTATGTAGTAACGTAGGTGTTCGGATTTACAGCTTTAGATATTCTATTGAACGTGCACTTCTAGTAATTTCCCCTGGTTATAGGTAGTAGGATCGGACGCCCGTGTGTATTTTTGCGAACGTAAAAAATTCTCTTGGCAGTTGAAAAACGAAAAAAAAGTAGCCTAACGGCGCTGCCCAGGCAAACTTTGAAGTTAAAAATCTATCCAAAGTATTTCAGGATCCGGTGCTGCGGAGTTAGTGCACAGGGCTAAGATTCAGGTTTGAGTTAGAAGTAGAGTGGACCACGTATGGGTTACTGATCTTGTGCTATGATGTTGATCCGTTGTGCAAACCAACCAACCGTTGCCTGCGTGGTCGACCAGCGTGTCCGCTTACACTATGTCCAAGTGGTCAGTGTCTGCTGGTAGTCTTCAAATGTCCAGACAACTTGATCTGCTGTCTTTCGATAGAGTTTAATACTGGTTTAGTCCGAGTCTCTTTCCTGATATCTTTTTTTGTTGATCCTGTCTCTTCTAGCTACAGTTAGCATTTTCCGTAGACATTTTCATTTTTGTTGTTTCGATTGTTATTTTTTCTGTTGTTGTTAATGTCCACGGCTGTAACACCATGTTGGTTTAAAAAAAACTGGGTTATTTTGTAAAACGTTTGTATTTTTTCCGTTCTTCATCCACGGTGTTATAAGAATTTGTATACAAATATACCCCAAAGACTGTTCCCGATAACTACATTTAACACACACACACACACACACAACCATTTTGCGCACACGATATCATTAAAAACTAAACTTCATGAACCAGTGAATGAACTAAAAAGGACACTGAACTGTACCAAAAAGACAAGACGACAAGTGCAGACAATCTATTTTCAAGAAAACGAAAACAGAATAAGACTCGTTTTTCGGTGCGAAATAAGCTCAAAGGTCTACTCCATTCTACTAAGAACAAGTATTCCTAGTCCCATTCTCTGCAGCCTGCTGTGCATGATATAGCTCCAGGGAAAGCTAAAACATGCCCTTACATTCTCCACAGCAGCTCAAACTAAAGTCCCTCAAGCTTGTGTTGCCTGACCCACAACACAGGCCCATCCATCACCTGAAGCCGTGAATGCTCAGTGAAATCAGTAGAAAAGCCGATTATAGATCTTTGCCAGAGATCCTCCAACAGCTTTGATGTTATTCCTGGACACACAGAAATCTAGTCTTAGACCTGACGAAACAAAGACTGCAGGCGCTTCAGACAGTGTGACAGGTCGCGCCGCATAAGGGCCTCAGAGCAGATTAGCCTTTCCCAATTCATCAAATGTGGGAGGCTGGCCTAAATGGTCTTAGCATAGAAAAACCCATTCTCCATATCCCTAGCTAGATAGACGGTGTTACGGTATAAACAACCTTCCCAGGCTCATAATATCAGTACGTGATCAATCATTTGTTCATGCATCGGTTTTCTTTTCCTGGTGCACTCAAATGTTAAAAGTACTGGTTTGCACATCAGTCAGTCAATGTGTGATTGCGTTTATTTTCACTGTTCATGTATACATTTGTAGATAGATGCCAAGGCAAGGTTCAATTAGCACTACCTGGCAGCACGGCTTCGTAATCTATTGTAACCAATGTGGACGTGAATGTATGTGTTTATGTGTTATTACAGCGTTATCGCTGTAAACTGGTAATCTGGTAATCTCAGTTTCAGCTTCATAGCAAACGAGTCAGCCAATAGTTGCTCCGCTCCTGTGCCAAAGAAAAACACCTAGAATGTTCATCAGAGTCCCTTGTGGAAAGATTGACAGACTGCTGTCTTAGCATATCTAGCATACGCACGCATTAAAAGCATACGGCAGCCATCCGAAGTGCCAACGCAAACAGTCCGACATAAGAAATGTAGTTCATCATGGATGGTAGCAGAAGTCACCAACAGATCAGCAGCTGCACACACGATCAATTGGCACCACCAATTTTGAGACAACAGGCATCGCGCCATTTTATGAATCTACAGTTCACACTACCACGTTGGTCACAGTCGAAAAACATTCCAAATGAAATCCGCATCTCACAGTGTCACGCCATGCACTCAATTCGGTAGCTGGGCGACAAAACTATCCGTTCAGTCTTTAAATGGAGCAAAAATGCAACGGCCACCGTCTGGCAAAAGCAAAAAATTTGCTACAGCTCTAAACAGTGGTCATGCCTAACGTCCATTTTGACCGGAAGTCTTTTGTTATCGCTGTATGTGTGAGTGTATGTACATATGTGTGTTTGTGTGTCAATAAAGAGTATAAGTGCTACAGTATTTATGTGTGATATCAATGCGTTTGCATCAAAATGTGTCAAAGAGCGTGTGTAAGATAATCTAAGAGCGTGTGTGCATTTGTTACCAGAGTGTATGTGTGTTTGTTAACAAGCGTATACATGCATGTATGTTTGTATGGGCGTGTTATTATGCTTCGTATAACTACACTGTCATGTTGTTTATAAATATGCTAGCAATACTGTCTTTGCATTGGAACCAACAGGGGCATAGGAATAAAGGAAGGCCAAAAACACATGGAGAAGAGACCTGGAGAATAAAGTTAGAAAGATGGGGAGGACATGGGGAGAGCTCCATGCAATGGCGAGGGATAGAACGGCTTGGCGTGAGTTGGTTGAGGGCCTATGCTCGATTGGGGGATAGAAAGGCAGAAGAAGAAGCAATACTAATGCATATGTTATATGACATCATCAGTACATGTGTAACACACTTTCGTATCCGTACAGTCAGTCTGTGTACATGTGTGTAACACACTTTCGTACCCGTACAGTCAGTCTGTGTACATGTGGCATGCCACGCTGTGTACATATTATTAATTTGTGTACGTGCATTATTCGTCCCTGTATAACTCAGCTGGGCTTTTATATTGTATTTATCTACTATTTCATTAGTTCATAAATGTTTCAGATATTTGTAGCGTTTATGTCTCAGTCATGCTAACACACACACACACACACACACGCCCGCGCGCGCACGTGCGCGCACACATATGAGCCGCAAGCTTAAGACAGTCCAAGTAAATACAGTAGGAACCTCGCTTATCGAGCATAATTCGTTCCAGAATCATACTTGTTAAGCGAAACGCTCGTTGTGCGAAACAATTTTTCTCATATAAAATAATGTAAAATACCATAATGCGTTCCCTGTCGAGAAAATACTTACAAAATGCTATGTATAACGTTTATACAAAGACACTTACATACATATTGTTAAGGAGAGTAAATCATATTCATCTTTTCTTCATCTTTTCTGGAATGTGAATTCGATTTGCTAAAAAAAATCAAGTCGAAATAATTATGATACATAGCTAATTATTATTTTTTTTTTTTTTACTAGAAGGATGTCCAGAGACATTTGTTTTTGCCGACGCTTCAAAGTTTGGCGAAAATGCTACACAGCATTTTCATTAAATCAATTTGCAGCGCGCATAGCAACTTCCTTATTAGGGTGATGCTTCTCAATGTAAAATGCAACAGTTTGCCATGCTTTCAGTATTTCTCTTATTTTGCCAGAAGATTGTTGCTTTTCTGTTACCTCCTCCTCCTCTGACAAACTTTCCTTCCAAACTTCTTGCTGTGAAACACAATGCAACTCCATAAGCGTTTGGGTGGTCAGCTCTTGGCTGTGCTCTTCCACAAGCTCTTCGATCATTGTTATCCACCTATAATCCCATGATAGTGGCTAAAAACACAATCTCGTTGACTATAGGTTCCGCAGGTACTGTCTCGAACCCCTTAAAGTCACAAATCGACAACGCTCTCCGGCCAAAGCTTCTTCCTAGCAGAAGTAAGGGCTCTCTTGGTAACCCCTTCCCCCGCCTTGTCGATTATCTTGAGGCAGGCAGCGATGTGAAAACTGTTTTTCCAAAACTCTTTGAGGGTGAGGTTAGCCCCGTCAGTCACCTGAAAACAATGCTTGAAGAGTGCTTTAGTGTAGAGCTTCTTAAAGTTAGAAATAACTTGCTGGTCCATGAACTGGAGTAACGGAGTGGTGTTGGGAGGCAGAAACTGGATCTTTATGAACTTAAATTCTTTAGAGAGGTCATCTTGTAGGCCTGGAGGATTCATGTACATATATCACAATATAACACAAGTTTGAGAAAAGGTGTGATCACAAGCGACCTAAGACTGGAACGAGTGCTAAACACAGACTGATGTTAACATGCGCACAATTCGGGACTTTCCCTCTCCTCGCCACTCGTTATGCGAAACATCGCTCGTTAAGCAAGTCATTTTTTTAAATAAATTGTTTTGCTCGTTATGCGAATTACTCGTTATGAGAGGTGCTCGTAAAGGGAGGTTCTACTGTAATTGAATTCCATACAGTTAAACAGTATTGGGTTGGTAGTTAACGTTTTCGGCACTTCTGGTAAACAAACGCCGCGGGCAGGAACGTACGCAGGCGTGCGCATTAGTCCCTATACACACATTCACATGCGTAAACACCCCCCACCCCCCCCCCCCCCACCCCACCCCCACAACCACACCCGCGCGCATGACCTGTAGAAAAACCACCCAAAAGCTCCCACAATAAACATAAGACATTCTGATGTGTAAATTTAAATTGGAAACTATTTCAAGCGGACACCGCCACAGCAGCATGACATCAGCAACACTCGTCCGGCATTGGGGAAGCTCTATCGATCCTCTCTCTCTCCCTGCCATTTAACTGTGGGGAATCGACTCCGTCCCCAGCGCCGCTAACGGTGGTCTCTTGTTTTATCCACAATCATGGATGAACCACTTAAACCACGTGTGTGCTAGCAGTTCTCGGACCAGTGAACAGCCAACGTTCATTACACAGAGAAAACAATGCAACTATCAACATGATGAGATGAGATAAGAGAACCCGGACAGAGAAAACTAATCATCCGGTCTGAAAATCGTTTGGCTGGCCCAGCCCACAGTGGGAGGGGAAAACAAGAGGAGGGGGGAGGGGGCATGTTACATACATCGTTTACTGTGAGAGAAAGTTCTTTCATTTCAGCAATCTAGTAGTGGAAGGGGGTGGGGGTGGGGGATGGGCATGTTACAGACATCGTTTACAGCGAGAGAAAGTTGTTTCATTTCAGCAATCTAGTAGTGGAGAGGGGGTGGGGGGGGGGCATGTTACAGACATCGTTTACAGTGAGAGAAAGTTGTTTCATTTCAGGCATCTAGTAGTGGAAGGGGGGGATGTGGGGGGGGGGGCATGTTACAGACATCGTTTACTGTGAGAGAAAGTTGTTTCATTTCAGGCATCTAGTAGTGGAAGGGGGTGGGGGGGGGGGGTTACAGGTTTGTTCCAGATATCGTTTACTTTGAAGTCTAATAGGGGGAAGGGGGGGGGGGGGGGGGGGGGTTGTTCCAGATAACTTGACATGTAGCGAGGTGGGGGGTTCGTTTACTTTGAATGGTGGGGGGGGGGGGGGGTTGTTGGGAATCGGGGTGAGAGATAGTTTTAGGCTCTTTGATGTGGTGGGGGGGGGGGGGGGGTTGTTCCAGATAATCGTTTACTTTGATGTGGGGGGAGGGGAGGGTTGTTCCAGATATCGTTTTACTTTGATGTGTGGGGGGGGGGGGGGGTTGTTCCAGATATCGTTTACTTTGATGTGGGGGGGGGGGGGGGGGTTGTCAGATATCGTTTACTTTGATGTGGAGGGGGTGGGGTGGGCAAGCATGTTACAGATGCAGTTAAGTGTGACAGAATAATTGCTTCAATTAAGGGACATGTTGAAAAGAAAGGGGGGGGGGGGCTGCTTAACTATCCCAGTAGGACAAGACCTGTCCACTAAGTTGACTCAGGGGTCTATGTGTTCAGAATAGGACAAGACCTGTCCACTAAGTTGACTCAGGAGTCTATGTGTTCAGAATAGGACAAGACCTGTCCACTAAGTTGACTCAGGAGTCTAAGTGTTCAGAATAGGACAAGACCTGTCCACTAAGTTGACTCAGGGGTCTATGTGTTTAGAATAGGACAGGACCTGTCCACTAAGTTGACTCAGGGGTCTAGTAGGACAAGACCTGTCAACTAAGTTGTCTCAGGGCTCTATGTGTTCAGAATAGGGATTGTCACAGGCCTAAAACCCGAGCACCAGCATAGATATCCGCGAGCCATTTGCCAGACCTCCGTGGGCCACATTTGGCCTGCAGGCCGCCAGCTAAATAGTCCTGTCGTATGAGATGACTACTGAGAAATGTCTGATGATTGAACTCGACATGGAGTATGAGTCCAGCAGCCGATGGATTTTAACAAGAGCATCATGCAAGGACTGAGGTGAGACATGATCACCGACGCCAGTGAAGACAATGGAAGGTCAAAAGTGGCTGGTATCTCGGGCATCTTTATTGATGTAGAGTTGTTGGTCACTGGACCAACACTTTGAACATGTAAACACATCGTAAAGTCGGGGAGAAAGTGACAGACAGGCGAACTGTCCCATATCCATTAAAATATACAAACTGAGGGACTTTTGACTCTACACTTTTTCGTATGTCACAACGCCCCTGACTGATTTCACACAGTTGTGTCATATGCAGATGGTTTTCTAGCCGAAACGATGATTTGTCGTCAGTGATTGTGATTATGTGAAACTTAATGGTGTTACGTTTCATTTTGTCTGATATCCTGTTATGGTATCTTTCAATCCGTGGCCAGACAAGATCAGTTTGTGAGTGTCAGCATTAGCAGATAACGATTACACTGGAGATGGTATCATGTAACAGTTCCTCCTCGTCGCTTTTCTGTCGAGAGTATGCATGAGCAGCAATTAAAATAATGCATATTACTTTTGCACTGAAAAATGAAACAGAGATTACAGCCCCTACATGAACACTTTCGCCACTGCTTCCATAGACTGATAAAGTAGCAAATCACTGACACAATCAACGCAGTTGTCACTAATAGCGACTTTGAGCTGAGACAGCCAACCATATCCCCACACACACAGAGAACATCTTGACTGAGTGAGACGAGCTAAGTGAGACACAGACTTACAGAGTGAGTTCGACAAGATGGTGGAGCGAGTTTAAGTGAGACAAGATGGTGGAGATGGTTTAAGTGAGACAAGATGGTGGAGACGAGTCAAGAGACAAGATGGTGGAGATGAGCTAAAGTGAGACAAGATGGTGGAGATGAGCTAAAGTGAGACAAGATGGTGGAGACGAGCTTAAGTGAGACAAGATGGTGGAGATGAGCTAAAGTGAGACAAGATGGTGGAGATGAGCTTAAGTGAGACAAGATGGTGGAGATGAGCTTAAGTGAGGAGATGGAGATGAGCTTAAGTGAGACAAAGATGGGGAGATGAACAGTAAGTGAGACAAGATGGTGGAGACGAGCTTAAGTGAGACAAGATGGTGGAGATGAGCTAAAGTGAGACAAGATGGTGGAGACGAGCTTAAGTGAGACAAGATGGTGGAGACGAGCCTAAGTGAGACAAGATGGTGGAGACGAGCTTAAGTGAGACAAGATGGTGGAGACGAGTTTAAGTGAGACAAGATGGTGGAGACGAGCTTTAAGTGAGACAAGATGGTGGAGACGAGCTTAAGTGAGACAAGATGGTGGAGATGAGCTTAAGTGAGACAAGATGGTGGAGACGAGCTTAAGTGAGACAAGATGGTGGAGACGAGTTTAAGTGAGACAAGAGGGTGGAGACGAGCCTAAGTGAGACAAGATGGTGGAGAGTGAGACAAGATGGTTAAAGTGAGACAAGATGGTGGAGACGAGCTTAAGTGAGACAAGATGGTGGAGAGAGCTAAAGTGAGCAAGATGGTGGAGAAGTGAGTGAGACAAGATGGTGGAGACGAGCTTTAAGTGAGACAAGAAGATAAAGTGAGACAAGAGTGGAGACGAGCTTAAGTGAGACAAGATGGTGGAGACGAGCTTAAGTGAGACAAGATGGTGGAGATAAGGAGACAAGATGGTGGAGATGAGCTTAAGTGAGACAAGATGGTGGAGACGAGCTTAAAGTGAGACAAGATGGTGGAGACGAGCTTAAGTGAGACAAGATGGTGGAGATGAGCTTAAGTGAGACAAGATTGGTGGAGATGAGGTGGAGGTGAGCTTAAGTGAGACAAGATGTTGGAGATGAGCTTAAGTGAGACAAGATGGTGGAGATGAGCTTAAGTGAGACAAGAGATGTTGGAGATGAGCTTAAGTGAGACAAGATGTTGGAGACGAGCTTAAGTGAGACAAGATGTTGGAGACGAGCTTAAGTGAGACAAGATGGTGGAGATGAGCTTAAGTGAGACAAGATGTTGGAGACGAGCTTAAGTGAGACAAGATGGTGGAGACGAGCTAAGTGAGACAAGATGGTGGAGACGAGCTTAAGTGAGACAAGATGGTGGAGATGAGCTTAAGCCTAAGTGAGACAAGATGGTGAGACAAGATGGTGAGCGAGCTTAAGTGAGACAAGATGGTGGAGACGAGCTTAAGTGAGACAAGATGGTGGAGATGAGCTTAAGTGAGACAAGATGGTGGAGACGAGCTTAAGTGAGACAAGATGGTGGAGACGAGCTTAAGTGAGACAAGATGTTGGAGATAAGCTTAAGTGAGAGATGGTGGAGAAGATGGTGATGGTGGAGATGAGTGAGCTTAAGTGAGACAAGATGGTGGAGACGAGCTTAAGTGAGACAAGATGGTGGAGATGAGCTTAAGTGAGACAAGATGGTGGAGATGAGCTTAAGTGAGACAAGATGGTGGAGATGAGCTTAAGTGAGACAAGATGGTGGAGATGAGCTTAAGTGAGACAAGATGGTGGAGATGAGCTTAAGTGAGACAAGATGGTGGAGACGAGCTTAAGTGAGACAAGATGGTGGAGATGAGCTTAAGTGAGACAAGATGGTGGAGATGAGCTTAAGTGAGACAAGATGGTGGAGATGAGCTTAAGTGAGACAAGATGGTGGAGACGAGCTTAAGTGAGACAAGATGGTGGAGACGAGTTTAAGCTTAAGTGGGACAAGATGGTGGAGATGAGCTTAAGTGAGACAAGATGGTGGAGATGAGCTTAAGTGAGACAAGATGGTGGAGACGAGCTTAAGTGAGACAAGATGGTGGAGATGAGCTAAAGTGAGACAAGATGGTGGAGACGAGCTTAAGTGAGACAAGATGGTGGAGACGAGCTTAAGTGAGACAAGATGGTGGAGATGAGCTAAAGTGAGATGGTGAGAGACGAGCTTAAGTGAGACAAGATGAGACAAGTGGAGATGAGCTTAAGTGAGACAAGATGGTGGAGACGAGCTTAAGTGAGACAAGATGGTGGAGACGAGCTTAAGTGAGACAAGATGGTGGAGATGAGCTAAGTGAGACAAGATGGTGGAGATGAGCTTAAGTGAGACAAGATGGTGGAGACGAGCTTAAGTGAGACAAGATGGTGGAGATGAGCTTAAGTGAGACAAGATGGTGGAGACGAGCTTAAGTGAGACAAGATGGTGGAGACGAGCCTAAGTGAGACAAGATGGTGGAGATGAGCTTAAGTGAGACAAGATGGTGGTGAGACAAGATGGGGAGATGACGAGCTAAGTGAGACAAGATGGTGGAGACGAGCTTAAGTGAGACAAGATGGTGGAGACGAGCTTAAGTGAGACAAGATGAGCTTAAGGAGACAAGATGGTTAAAGTGAGACAAGATGGTGGAGACGAGCTAAAGTGAGACAAGATGGTGGAGATGAGCTAAAGTGAGACAAGATGGTGGAGACGAGCTTAAGTGAGACAAGATGGTGGAGACGAGTTTAAGTGAGACAAGATGGTGGAGAGAGTGAGCTTAAGTGGAGAGACAAGATGGTGGAGATGAGCTAAAGTGAGACAAGATGGTGGAGATGAGCTTAAAGTGAGACAAAAGTGAGACAAGATGGTGGAGACGAGCCTAAGTGAGACAAGATGGTGGAGACGAGCCTAAGTGAGACAAGATGGTGGAGACGAGTTTAAGTGAGACAAGATGGTGGAGATGAGCTAAAGTGAGACAAGATGGTGGAGACGAGTTTAAGTGAGACAAGATGGTGGAGACGAGCTTAAGTGAGACAAGATGGTGGAGACGAGCTAAAGTGAGACAAGATGGTGGAGATGAGCTTAAGTGAGACAAGATGTTGGAGATGAGCTAAAGTGAGACAAGATGGTGGAGACGAGCCTTAGTTAGACAAGATGGTGGAGACGAGCTTAAGTGAGACAAGATTGTGGAGACGAGCCTGAGTGAGACAAGAGGATGGAGACGAGCTTAAGTGGGACAAGATGGTGGAGACGAGTTTAAGTGAGACAAGATGGTGGAGACGAGTTTAAGTAAGACAAGATGGTGGAGACGAGTTTAAGTGAGACAAGATGGTGGAGACGAGTTTAAGTGAGACAATATGGTGGAGACGAGTTTAAGTGAGACAAGATGGTGGCAGAACCAACCCCAGCAGCCCCTGGCTGTTGTGTGGTTTCTATAGGCAAATTTACGTCCATCGCCTACTGGACGGTCGGCCCCTGATACCACTGTCGAAACCAACGCAAGGCGCATGGCCCGCAGCTGGGATCGAATCCGGCATTATGAAGCGTTCGCATCGACTTAGCCACAATGCCGACTTGGTAGCAAGAGTGTGCCATATATACAAAAGAGAGAACATTGAGTTTGCTTGACGCCAACATTTGATAACAATCTCACACTGACCGTTGCTTTCTTCAAATATATTCAGAGTGACGTCTGGGAGTATTTCAAGTATCAATGGCCTGTGTGGCTACTGGGACGACTGTGGGTGATGACAGTGAATGAGGCTAGACGCTGTGAGGGCCCTCTGGGACCGAGGGAACAACTCACGGGAGTTTCCGACTAGGACATTGTGACAGACGACTGAACACTCCAGGATTCACGGAGATTTGACTGACCCGGGGGTAAACGGTGGACCAGACACAAAGGACAGGGAAAACGTGACGGAATGTTGACCGGCACAAAAGTATACAGGGTTCTGAGAGGGACGCAGAGTCTGAGGTAGACCAACAAGCAGATGGAACGTTAACATTAGAGAAACTGTTACTGTATCAGCGGTCTGTGGTCATGGCGGTCAAAAGAGCAAGAACTAGAACCACCGGTCTCTTTTAACACCAAAGGCGGTACAAAATGGAGTGAAGGAAGGAGGGAAGTAAGCAAGTAAAGACGAAAGGAAGGAAAATTAAAAGAGCACTTGGACAAATACACAAGGGAAGTATGGTTCCGTTACCTGAAGGCGCTTCCTGGGTGAAAAGGTAACATCATCATCTCCCTCGTCATTCATGCCACTGTAGGCACCATCCTCATCTGAAGCCATGGCCAGGCGCAGCCGGATTTGTTCCCTGTCATTCTTGCATGCCTGGGGACAATAAGAGCTGTCAGTTAGGCTACACTGGACACATGGATTAAAGGAACGTTTTCACGTCAGTGCAACATCAAGCTTACTGAACTTTGATCTTAGCCAAAAGGCCGAGAAGCGATCTCCGATCGAGCTTACGATGATTTACCCACTTTTATACTTACCAACCTGCACTGGATGGCCGATGTGATACATGTCACGCCAGTCGCCTGCACCTCCCAGTGTAGAGATTTTACTGTTTATTATTATTATTATTATTATTATTATTATTATTCCTTCTCCTCCTCTTCCTTCTCCTCCGTCGCATCTTTTTTTCTTCCAATTCTTCTTTTCTTCTTCTTCTTCTGTTTCTTCTTCTTCTTCTTCTGTTCTTCTTCTTCTTTTTCTTCTGTTCTTCTTCTTCTTCTTCTTCTTCTTCTTCTTCTTTTTCTTCTTATTTTTCTTCTTTTCTTCTTCTTCTTTTCTTCTTTTTCTTCTTCTTCTTCTTCTTCTTCTTCTTCTTCTTCTTCTTCTTCTTCTTCTTCTTCTTCTTCTTCTTCTTCTTCTTCTTCTTCTTCTTCTTCTTCTTCTTCTTCTTCTTCTTCTTCTTCTTCTTTTTCTTCTTCTTCTTCTTCTCTTGCTGCTTCTTCTTTTTCTTCTTTTTCTTCTTCTTCTTCTACTTCTTCTTCTTCTACTACTGCTTTTTCTGCTTCTTCTGCATCTTTGCTGCTACTTCTTCTTCTGCATCTTTGCTGCTGCTTCCTATGTGTTTGCTTTGAGATTATCGCTACATTGTTTTTATTTGTTCTCAACGTGTGCCTTATCCAACAAAGCTTTCCCCCCCCCCCCCCCCCCCCCCCACCTCTTGGTTAACTGGAAAATGTTTTGTTTTCTCCTAAAACACGGTTGGTAAGTTGTGTCTAAATCTTTTTAGCCAACCCTAAGCTCAGCCATATCCTTAGTTGCCTCCTACGACACATATGGTATGGTACAGTGTTAATTCCAATGTACGTGATCGAAAGCGACTGCTGGCTGCGTGGTTTTGTATCATGGTATTGGGCGTCGCAGGTTGACCCAGCCTAAAATGGGTACCAGGATGTATGTCCTAGGGAAGTAAAGACGGCCGGCGTAATGCTGACCACTTTAACCACTTGGTATCGATTGGCTGGTAAAAAAATTGGTACTCTTCCTATATGCCTGAAGCGTATAAGGCGTGAAAATGGATCTTTAATTTTTATTTTTATTTTCAATGGTATTATTCGTTTCTTGCCGTGAGAGCGCCGGTATCAGCTCAGACGACAGCAAAATATTATTCATCATATAAAATACTGGTCCGCTCTGTGGCTAAGTCGGTGCGAACGTTTTATAATGCAGGGGTGCCAGGTTCGATCCCAGCTGCGCAGTGGTATCAAGAAAGCCGACCGTCCAAAAGCAATGGCAAACTCCTGGACGTAAATTTGCCTTGAGAAACACACACAACAACCAGGGGCTGTTGGGGTTGGTTCTGCAACGTCATGTAAAGGATACGCAACTAACCTATAAAATACTGGTGAAAGCCTGTGTTATTGCAAGAGTACCCTGCCTGCCTATTAATTCATTCCAAGCATGGAAGTAGACCTGGCCTATAAACTAGGCTCTAGAAGTGTTTATGTTATACAGTCTGCCTAGTGTGACGATGACCGCCTCAGTGACTGGATCAATTTGGTCAAGATCAGTACACTTAGAATCACATCCTTGGCCAGGTGAGTCAGGCTTTTGCGATTTTTTAAAACGTGTTTTAAAAAAAAAATAAAAAACCAAACCAAAAAAAATCAGACAGCCAAAAAAAAAAAAAAAAAGCAGTCAAGGTTTAACTCATCACGGAAGCATGGTAGCTTCTGTCTAGTAGAGAAATGCACGACTTGCTTTACTCACTAATACAATACTAGAGGCTGCGTGGTCTCGAGGCATAGAGTCCGCCTCGAGTGCTGCAGGTTCCGGGTTCAAAAACCGGTAAAAGCTGGAATTTTTTCACGTGGACTTTGACTTCTAATAATCAGACGCCCGTGTGCATTGTTTGTTGCGCACGTAAAAAATCCCTGGCAGTTGGAATTAAAAAAAAAGTTGCCTAATGGCGCTGTGCTGACAAAATTTGGATTTAAAAATATACCCAAAGTATTTCAGGATCCTCGCCGGTGCTACAGAGTCTGTGCGCTGTGCTGGGCTTCTTCGGACTTAGACTTGAGTTAGAAGAAGAACGGAGCACTTATGGGTTACTACCCGTGTGCCATGATGTTGATCCGTTGTTCAAACCTCAAACCAGTCATTCAACACTTTGTGCACAATATAGCAAATGTGAACGGGCCACAGTTTCATCTAGCAACACAGCCGATCACTAAAGGGTAGTACAGTCCGACGTGTTGTAGTTGTAACAGACACAGAGCATGCTACAGACTTGTGTCCTGCGTACAGATTGGCTGACAATGCTTTAATCAGACTCCGATCAGAACAATATCATAGACTCTCTGCCTAAGACATTCTGGTGTGCCAGATAATGAGCAGACTGGTAGAACCGCTGCTGCCGCTTCCCTGGGTATTGTGCTACTTTGTGTATGATAAAGCGACCTTGGTGAAGGTACCCTGGGATCCAGTGGATAGTGCGACTGAACGGAGTATTTATTCATCGAGAGATACAGTGAGGAGACGGCACAGGGTCTGGGCTGTTCTGACACGCAGGATGACAGATAGCCTGTCACAGAGTGTTTTTTAGGTTGTAACTGCCACCATCAGAGTGGAGTTTTTCGGTTGCTGCTAAGGAAGGGGACAGAGCACGTGTTGGGGTGTCCTGAGTGCACGATATAGACACTCGAATAAGTCATACTTAAAACAATTTGTTGGTGACCGATCGGGAAAGAAATCAGACTGAAGCAACAACAAGTCATCATCATCAGGTGCCTTGCCGACTGGCGTGGACGATCATGCCTCTCCATAATCTGCGATCTCCTGCAGCATGTATCAGTTCGTGTGCCGACACACCTCCATGCCATGCAACAAGACTGTCAAGCATCTTCTCTCGTTGTCTACCTCTATCTCTCCTTCCACAGATCTTTCCAGTGGTCACAATATGTTCTATTTTTCCCTCTTCTCATAACATGGCCGAAAAATGATGACTGTCTCCTTCTGATGTCTGTGATAAGTTGTCTTCCGGCTCCCGCCTCTTTCAAAACTTCTTGGTTGCTCTTTTTGGCTGTCCAAGGTATTCTAAGCATTCTTCTGTAAAACCACATCTTTGAGGCCTTAAGAAATTGTTTGGCCTACCTACCGATTGTCCAGGATTCACAGCCATATGTTCAAACTGGATGTATGTAGCAAGCAAGAATTCTTTTTCTAAATCTCAATGACAAGGATATATTGCACAAGACGTTTTTCATTTTATAAAATGCAGTTTGTGCCTGTCCTATTCTGTTTCTTATCTCAGTTATGCATCTTCCATCTGATGTTATCCATGTGCCCAGATACTTAAATTTATGTTCTTGTCCTAAAATAACACCATCGACTTTTATTACACATTTAGGAATAATTCGTTTCTTTGATACCGCCATTACTTCTGTCCTTCCATTATCAAACTGAGGCCCATTGTTCCACTAACGACAAGTAAACACACGATTATGTCGTCACTAAGCGCTTTCACTGTTTTATTCATTTTTTTTTTTTTTTTTACTTGTAACTTTGTTTTACAAACATTTAGACACAAATGTAACTTTGTTTTACAAACATTTAGACACCCCCCCCCCCCTTACCATATCATCAGTGGTTCTATACATCGCTAGTGCAGATTGCTGAAACTAGGACGTTTCGTGTTTGACATTGCTAAGCTTGGTCTCTGTTACCGCTCTGGATTTGAAGGAAGACACAAAGTTCTGGACCTGGCTGTTCTGACAGCCCCGATACTTGACGGTGTTGTAGAGTTTCTCTACTTTGCTACATGCCTCCCCTTTTGTCGTGTTGAATAATGATTGTTGAATTAAGAAGAGACATCATAGCACTCAGGACATTCCCATAAGCACCCCGTCCACATCTTCAGCAGCAAGCGAAGAGTTCCATTTTCGATGGTACCAGTAACTTCTGTCTCCCCCTTTGCCTCAGCGTTGAGCGTGGACCAGATCCGCTGGTAACTCCTAGCAGCGCCATTCTCCTCAGACCGTAAAGATCTATTTGTGCCTCGGCACTGTTCACTGGCTCCCAAAAGGCCATCACAACATCTAGCTTGTCATACATTAGTTCACCAGTAACTGGTGCAGGGCCTGCCAGTATATCTGCCTGCGCATTTCCCAACACATCGGCATAACCTGGAGAAAATATCCAAAGGACGCTAACTACCCGGGACCTCTGAAGTGATGCTTGCCACTCTGCGAGGAGCATGCGTGTCCCCACCTGTCATAACCTGCTCTGTCAGTCACTTACAATCACGGTATGTGTGTACAGCAGTGTCTGTCTCTACCTCCATTCTCCAATTAGATGTTGTGATATCATATGCCAGATTGTGTTTCACTACGCGACGTCCATTCGCTTTGTCTGTCAACCCCTGTGCACTTCGTCTGCCCTCAATACAAAGCCATCTGTATAGATCTGACTTTTATTGTGTGTGTCGCGTATAATTTATTATGATACTTCATCTCTCGGAGTGTGCAAATTATTTTATTGTATTTGCATATAATTCAGAACTAGATCTATGCTGACGTTTCCCTCATCATCTCACTTCTAGGTGACGGTGATGTCAGAGAAAGAAGTTTTTACCCGCTCTGTAATCTAATGGACTGAAGGTGATAGTCTCATATTGTTCCAGTGGACTGAATGTGCTCATGTGTGAGGCCCATCCAGTCAGGCATATTTTGGTAAAAGATTGCACTGCAGATGCAGGAGAAGGATGATATACAGAGGATATAACCTTGGAAAGATAAATGAGAGAGACGTGAAGCCTACGGCTTGATATCTGTACTTCTACCCTAAGTAACTAGGAGATAAAACGAATTATTACAGGCAATAATATATCATGTAGTTTGTAGCATGTCTTCTTTGTTTAGAAACATATCACCTGAGCCTTGAACAACCTTCTTGACGACGCAGTGCCTGCTTAATTGTGCTACTTGAGCTATCGTCCTATCAACATACACCCCACCCCTGCGCAACCTCCCCCACCCCCATACCCACCTTTCAGCAAGATCTCTGACTTTAACCTGATCAGTCAATGCCCCATTCTGTTTCCTGCCAATGTCAAAATTGATTGCTAATTCCAGTTGGCTTGTTGTTTGATCGATTCACCGTCAACACTCATCATTCGCCTATCTATCAAATTCACTGTGCCGCTGTGTCCAGTCTTATCGCCACTACTATCGATGTTGTTGTCAAATTAATATTAATGACACTCCCTCGGACACTGCGACCTTTTCGGAAATCAGACCTGGGACATGCACATTAGTGGAGATTAAATAGTTGAATTGTGTGCAATTTTAATAGCAGATTTTCCCTCAAAGAAATCAGTTACAAGCCGCGTTATTCTCACAGCACTCCGGACAGGTCCGTAGTTGTTCAGATTCCCCCCTCGACATCAGCGTCCAGTGCTAAATAGTGCCAGTCCTATTCTGATTTACAAAACTTCTTGAATGTCTGGTGGTCTTCTCGTCCTGATGATGCCAGTCTACTTTCTCGCATTCTTAGTAGCGATGCGTATGTACTGACTCCTCCATCTCCTTCCGTCTGTCTAATCTAATCTAATCTAATCTAATCTAATCTAATCTAATCTAATCTCTCTATCTCTCTATCCATCCGTCCATCCGTCCATCCGTCCATCCGTCCATCCGTCCATCCGTCCATCCGTCCATCCGTCCATCTATCTATCTATCTATCTATCTATCTATCTATCTATCTATCTATCTATCTATCTATCTATCTATCTATCTATCTATCTATCTATCTATCTATCTATCTATCTATCTATCTATCTATCTATCTATCTATCTATCTATCTATCTATCCTATCTATCTATCTATCTATCTATCTATCTATCTATCTATCTATCTATCTATCTATCTATCTATCTATCTATCTATCTATCTATCTATCTATCTATCTATCTATCTATCTATCTATCTATCTATCTATCTGGCTGTCTATCTATCTATCTATCTATCTATCTATCTATCTATCTATCTATCTATCTATCTATCTATCTATCTATCTATCGATCTATCTATCTATCTATCTATCTATCTATCTATCTATCTATCTATCTATCTATCTATCTATCTATCTATCTATCTATCTATCTATCTATCTATCTATCTATCTATCTATCTATCTATCTATCTATCTATCTATCTATCTATCTATCTATCTATCTATCTATCTATCTATCTATCTATCTATCTATCTATCTATCTATCTATCTATCTATCTATCTATCTATCTATCTATCTATCTATCTATCTATCTATCTATCTATCTATCTATCTATCTATCTATCTATCTATCTATCTATCTATCTATCTATCTATCTAGCTATCTAATCTTTGTCTGTCTGTCTGTTGATCGGTCGGCCTGCTTACCTCTCTCTCTGTCTGTTAGTCGGTCAGCCCATCTGTTATATCAGTCCACTTCACTTACTTCTGCCCTCTCTAGCTGCTTCTGCACTTCCTCCTTCCATTCATCTGTTTACTTCCCAGCTACCAGTGTGTATACCAAACACACATGTACACATACTTATGCACACATACACACAACACACACAAACAGTAAGAGAGAGAGAGAGAGAGACAGAAAAATAGAGTGGAGAGATCATACCATTAACTTGGTTGAATGTATCAGGTAACGGATCGGCCCACTAGCAGAAGTATCGTCTGCACAAATCTCAGCCTGGAAAAATGATCCCTGGTACTTTTGTCAGGTCACGCCAGGTCGTGTCACGCGAACACCGACCCATTGTTAGAGCACCGTGTCACTTCTCCATAGATACAGCTTCGTGGTTGCCCATAACCAGTTCTTGGGAGACTGACGGTTTCCCCAGGAGTCAAGATCAGCACCAGAAATTCATTCAACAAGTGCCCTTTCGGTATTGTGTCACAATGGGTGTCCTTCAGACGTGGAAAACATCACTTCAGCATCACGCCGGCAGACTTTACTTTCCAGGACTGTACCCCGTACCCACTCAAGGCTGGGTCGACCGGGGAGCCAAGGTTGTTTGTGAAAAAATTTCGGCACCGTCAGGAAGTGAACCCACGACCTTCCGACCCGCAGGCGAGAGTCTAGCCGCTATGCCACGGCGACTCCACCTGCAGACATGTATGTTATGTATATATGTGTGTATGTGTGTGTATGTGTAATTCTACATGCATGTCTATATATATTGTGTGTGTGGGTGTGTATAGAGCATACCACACACGTCCCCAGCAACCCTCATTAGGTACTTGAAAACCGCTGCAAGCTTACTGTTTGGTGCAATTAACATTTCTTAGCCAACAAAACTGGCACCGGACCACAGTTATATACCATGCTGTTTGCAGTAGGTTAAACGTAGCAGGGTTTTTGTCTCCTACATAAATGGATGGATGGATGGATGGATGGATGGATGGATGGATGGATGGATGGATGGATGGATGGATGGATGGATGGATGGATGGATGGATGGATGGATGGATGGATGGATGGATGGATGGATGGATGGATGGATGGATGGATGGATGGATGGATGGATGGATGGATGGATGGATGGATGGATGGATGGATGGATGGATGGATACTCTCAATGTAAAGGATAAAAAGTGAAGGCGATAGAACATTCTCTTACCCACTCCTGACTTTACTAAAAACTAATATCTAAGGTCAGCTCTTGGTTTCACAAGACTGCTTCAGATAAAACTACATCGAGTAACAAACACTTGTTTGCTTCTACATATATCTACAAGATGACACCAGCAGGACCTATGATTGTCACGTATCAAACGACAGGGCTTGAACACACAGATCAAACTATGCCCTTAGGTCATCGACGTAAGCTTACATGGGGAATCTCCGAAAATGTTTTCTTACATCACAATGACCGTACAGGGCAAGATGCCATTAGCAAAATCCGACGACGTAAAACAAGAGTAGATCGCAGACGGCGGGAGAGATGGGCCCAGCCACCATGGTGGAATGAAGTAGTCAACATGGCGTGGCTAGAAAAAAGGAAAGCTGTCAAGGCATGGCAAAAGGCAAGGAAAATTGATCCGTCACTTTCTGAACACCTGATCAGTCTGAAAGATGAGGTCAACAAGCAGACAGTGGCTTTCAAGGTAATTGCGAAGGAAGCTAAGACAGCGAAATGGAACGAATTCTGCAAGAGCGTTTGCTCCGAGGGATCTCTTGTGACATTCTGGCGCCTTCAACGGAGCATGCACGGCGCCGCACGACCTAGGGGTATCCCTGATTTTCAGGGTACAGACCTGATATGGCAGAGAACTGATGCTGATAAAGGAAAAACCCTTCTGGCGCGCTACTTGGAGCAAACTGACCAAAAAAGACGAAGCTACAAGAATGGGGGTTAAGATGAAACTGTCGATGCTGTGCGAGAACACTGTGTTAGGCACTGATCTCACAATCACTGCAGATACCTTAAGAACTTGCCTCAAGAAATCGCGCAGCACTGCTCCAGGCCCTGACGGCATCCGATACAACGACATGCTGATGATGTCGAATGCTGATTTGAAAAGCGTGGCAAAGGAATTCAATATCAGCATCCAGAGTGGCCAGATACAAGAGGAATGGCTCCATAGTTATTGTGTTCCCACTACCAAAGCCTAATAAAGACCACTCGAAGATCTGCGGCTACAGAATCATCTCGATGCAGAATACTGTTGGCAAACTTTTGGAAAAAATTGTCGCACAAAGATTGACCAGCTACTTGGAACTACATGATAAGTTCCCACCAACACTTGGAGGGTACAGGTTAAATAAAGAGACATGGTTCAATGCTGCAGTTTTCGCCTACGATGTGTACGAGGGATTTCAGATTAAAGAAGAGACATGTGCGGCAGTGTTGGACTTAGAAGATGCCTACAATAAAGTACCATACGATTATTTAATGCAATTACTGCTTAAAACTAGAAGTTAATCCTATTCTGATCCGCTGGATTGCTGCGGTCCTGTTCCAGAGAAAGATTGTACTAAGATGTGGTAGCTGGTCCCCCGAACCGCAAACGATATGTCCAGGCTTGCCACAGGGATCACCGCTATCACCAGTCTTATTCAACGTTTACACGGTGATGATCACTGAGCAGCAGTTGAATGGAAAGGGAAGGACTTTGTCATTTGCTGATGACATTTTGATTTATCGACGAGGGCGTGATAGACAGGAGATTGCCAGCACTATGCACAAAGAACTCGATCGAATTGCCGCCTGGTGTGATGGTTCCAATGCCTATGTCAATCCTTCGAAGGCATCAGTGTCATGGTTCTCTTTGAACAATCACATTGTCAAGTCGGACTTACCAGAAGTGAAAATGCGTGATAATGTATTGATCAGAACCAACGTTATGACGTTTCTCGGGGTGAGGTTCGATCGCAGCTTGTCATTCAGGGAACACGTTGACCATGTGATAACAAAAGCACGCAAAGGTCTATCTGCAATGAGGATTATGGCTGCTTCCAATATTGAGCAAAGACTACTAATACTTCTATTCTACGGTCTGGTCCTTTCCCCCATTGAATATGCTCTGGCCATCCTCACTGTCAGTGCTACCCAGATTGAACGACTCGAAAAAAAAGGTGCAAAATGAAGCCATGCGCATTATTTTGGGATGTACAAGAGACACATCCTGTGGAGCAATGAGGTATCTACTTGACTTTCCAACAATGAACCAAAGGATCAGGATGTGGAGGGCTCGGGCATATCTCAAAATATGCGCTGATAAGAAACACCCACTGCATCAAGCGCTTTTTTAGTGAAAAGGGCGACAGACTGAAGAGGGGGAAATCGTGGCTAGGTCGGGCAGAAGATGTTATTAGGCAAATATGCAGCCTAACCGACATCATACCTGGTGCAGAATGGATACCTTTGCCTCAGGCGTTTATTTGTACATTTTCCTGTATTGTCACACTCAACAGGCGATGTAGAGAAGAGAATCCTGTTGCTGTTAATGCAGAGATCAACGCTCTCATCGGTGAAAATGCAGACGAAGCAGATGCAATAATCTATACAGACGGATCCGTTATACGCCAAAGAAGAAGCGCATGGGTATTTACAGCACGCTCAGCGGGCAGAACAGTCAAAGAAGCCAACGGCGCCTTCTCCATGACAACCAGCAGCATGACGATGGAGGTGATGGCAGTGACACAAGCGCTTGCCTGGCTTGAAACACAAAAATACACCCGCGTGTGTATACTCGGTGATTCAATGAGTATGATCCGGAGGGTTCAGGCAGGTTCAGTGCGAAGACAATGGCTTGAATCATTACAGAAGTCCACTGTTCGTGGAGTCACCTTTATTTTTGTTCCGGGACACGCAGGCGTCGATGGAAATGAAAGAGCTGACAGGTTGGCTGGATCCGCTATCACTACCGACGGTCAGCCTATGGATCATGCTGATATTATCAATGCCCTCAGAGAAATGGGAAGAATAGAGGACTTTGGTGGCAGTGAATCCACATCACTCGCCAGAATGGCAGACTTGGGAATTAAGATCGGCACAGCAAAAAACGAGACGCACACCAGCTACGCCAGAAGACTTGTTAATCAACATAGAACTGGTACTATTAGTCATCGGACGTTGGGGTTCATACTGAGGGGAGGATCTGAGCACCTATGGACATGTCCGGAGTGCAATGAGGATAACCCAACTAACTAACTAACTAACTAACTAACTAACTAACTAACTAACTAACTAACTAACTAACTAACTAACAATTTTGTATTCAAGATATTGTTTTCATCTTAAGCCCCTCTGCTGCTGCCAAGAAATACACAGCCAAATTCAATTGTTGCCGCCTAATTCTCTTAAGATAGCTTCCAAAAGAGTTCCATTATCTGGCCAGTTCGACACAAACATCAAAGCCCACTATCTCATGTTTATTTATCATACATCAGCGGAAGCGCGCTCGCGCATCCTGACGATTACACTGACTCGCGCACTGACAACGGAGACAGGGGCAGGCGCGGAGAGGCTAAAGTAAACAAGAAGTATCAGCTTTCATTTTCCGACTGTGGCCTCTCTCTCTCTAGACACACAAGACTGGCACTCACGCGCACACACGCACTCGACTGAGCACATGTGACGTAAAGAACTGATGGCGTTGGCAGAGGTGCAACAGAGAGAGGCACAGAGTGACATGAGAAGAAAGACAGAGAGACACACAAACACAGACAGGGAGACAGACAAAGAGAGCCAAAGTCAGAGAGGAAGAGTTATCGAGAGACAGCGAATGAGCAAGAGAGGTACAAAGAGACAGAAAGAAAGAAACAGAGAAATAGTGACAAGGAGAGACATAGAGAAGGAGACATAAATAGACAGCACACAGAGACACACAGAAAGTGAGACGGATACAAACAGTCAGAGAGGGAAAGAAACAGAGACAGAAAAAAAAAGTAAATAGAAACAGAGAAACTGAAAGAGAGAGAGAGAGAGAGAGAGAGAGAGAGAGAGAGAGAGAGAGAGAGAGAGAGAGTGAGAGAGAGAGAGAGAGAGAGAGAAAGACAGAGATAGACTGAAAGACAGACATATGTATAGACGGAAAGAGGCAGAAGAGAGAAAGAGAGACAGATAAAGAGACAGAGAAACAGAACGAAGAAAGGAACAAACTTTCAAAGGAGTAAGGAATTTGGCACGCAAGTCTAACATACTGTCTTTCTAGTCTTCCTCCTTTCATTCATTATTTCCTTCATACATCATTTCATTCATACATCATTTCATTCATACATCATTTCATTCATACATCATTTCATTCATACATCATTTCATTCATACATCATTTCATTCATACATAAAGTAAAAGCAAACATTATCAATACATAATAAATATCCAATACAAGCACTGGAATAAGCAAATTTCAACTACAGCAAACCGTAGGAATTGTAATCAATCTAGGCAATACATACGTGCGCTTTTTCTAAAATATTGTTATCTTTAAATGTAAATGTTGAATGTTGAAAAAAGAATTAACATCATAGCACACTGGACACCCCCATAAACCGTCCGTCCCCATTTTCAGCAGCAAACGAAGAATTCCAGTTCTGATGGCACCAGTAACTGTCTGATGGCATATCCGTCTCGCCCTTTCTTTGGGTGCTGAGCGTCAGCAAGATCCCCTGGTAACTTCTCACAGCGCCATTTTCTTCAGACGGTAATGATCTATTTACCACTTCGCACTGTTCAGTCGCTCCCAAAGGAACCTCGCAACTTCTAGCTTGTCATACATCAATTCACCACCAAGTGGTGCAAAAACCAGCGAGTTTATCTGCCAGCTAATTTCCCAACACACCGGCATACGCTGGAGAGAATATCCAAAGGATGCTAACTACTCGGGACCTCTGAAGTGATGCTTGCCACTCTGCCTGGAGCATGCCTGTCTCCTCCTTTCCCAGCATGCTCTGTGAGTCAGTGACAATAGGGGCAAGTAACCTGAGCTCAGATAATATTCGAACCGTTTCCAGCTGTATCTTTTAGGGACGTGGTATTTTTGATTTGTTGTGGAAGATAGCTCCACAGTTGAGATACAGAGTATGCCAATCTTGTTTTGTCTAGGTCTATCCTAGGTTTGGGGAAATGTTATACGTTTAGTCGTTTGCTATGCCTTCCATTATATTTAATAAACAACATGGAGGCTTTTGGGATAATATTTTATGAATAAATTTTGCCTTACTGAAATGTAAACGATCGGCGAGCTGTTGTAGCATAAGACCTTTATAATTTTCGGAACTGACTCTCCCATGATTATTAGTTTTTATGCGAATTGCGCGCTTTTCCAGTGACGTGAGCCGCTGGATAATAGAGCGGGAACAGCCATCCCATACTGTAGAGTTATGTTCTATTTATGTCTGGGTGTGAGAAATATGGAATATACTTTCAGTGTTTCCATAAGGAAAGTTTTTATTTTGTTGGTAACATTTTTAGCTGTTTGTTTAACAAGTGCTTGTACATGAGAGTTGAAGGTTAGATTAGCATCAATGATCAACCCCAGTGGAGAGAAACAAACTGTGGCCTGTTCTTGAGAACTACGGGGTACAAGGACAGTTACTAGAGAACATCACAGCCATGTACCACACAAGCTAAAGTGCAGTAAAAACACAAAAAGGCATATCAGATATGTTCACAGTCAACACAGGTGTGAGACAGGGATGTGTGTTCTCCCCACTTTTATTTAACATCTATATAGACAGAATATCTAAAGAAGCAAGTTATGATACAGACAACATAGACCTTTATAATCACGAGGAAGTACACACATCAGGAGAAGTAATCGATTCACCCACATTAAACTAACTACTGTTTGCTGACGACCAGTGCTTGTTCTACCCTGAAGAACATAGACTGCAATACCACATTTAACAGGTTAAACTCAGCATGTAGTAAATACAACATGAAGATTAATGTAAACAAAACCGAAACAATGCAAGTTAGTAGACATTCTGCCCCACTACACATACAGTTGAATGGTTCTGCCCTGAATCAAGTTAGGGAGTTTAAATATCTAGGAAGTATGATCACAGAAGATGGTAGAATTGACAGAGAAATAGAAACCAGATGTCAGAAAGCGAGTGCACTTATATACCAATT
Organism: Candidula unifasciata; assembly: GCA_905116865.2. NCBI lineage: Eukaryota > Metazoa > Mollusca > Gastropoda > Stylommatophora > Geomitridae > Candidula > Candidula unifasciata. The sequence goes on from CAJHNH020000013.1 coordinate 72,983, forward strand.
GTCACCATTATTAAGACATCCAAGCAAAACTATGAGTGCAAAGAGACAGATTATTAATAGCATATTTATTCCAACATTAAGCTACCAGTGCCAAACATGGACACTATCTAAAGCCCATATACGCAAAATTACCACCTGCGTTATGAGGTGCCTGAGAAAAGCAGCCAACCTAACCATACGAGTTTGAGTGAATAATGAAACTATCAGGCAAACTGTGGGAACGACACCTTGTACTAGATTCATCGATAAACAGCAGATCAAGTGGTTTGGCCATCTCGTTAGAATGCAGCAAGATCAAATACCATCACAAGCACTACATCTCAGAAGATCAGCTACAAGAGCAAGAGGACGGTAGCGGAAAACATGGATCGACAACATTAAAGACACTCTTCACGGCATGACAATAGCCAGTGGCAGCCAACGTGCACTGGATCGCAAATTATTCCTCCCCACGTCGCTTAACGGCAGAAGTGGTTTATGATTATGATGATGATGATCAACCCCAGTGCTTTGTGCTCAGTTACACTGAGTCCTCCCAATGTAGAGATGAAGCGCTCTCTGTGAATTTAAACTATATAGTTTTCGTCTGGTCATTATTTGTCTAGATTTTGTTTTACTAATGTTTATTTGCATACGGTTAGCACTGCTCTATTTATTTACATTATTTAATTCTCGTTGTAATGACGACTCTAGTGCATTTCAAGTTTGAGCATGTGTATAGATGGTGCAGTTATCTGCGTCGCCAGACATAAGGGAGAGTCAGTTATGTCAATACCGAATAACAGAGGGCCGAGATGCACCCCGTATTTAAGGTAGTGATCCGCGATAGGGATTTATTGTATGAGATTACATGTTTTCTTTTTGACAAAATATGATTTTACTAGCTTTCATAGTGTAGGGTTAAATTTCGTAGTTTCTAATTTTCTTATAAGAATATTATAGTTTATCATGTCAAAAGCTTCTTAACGTCTATAAACACCCTCCTCATATTTTCTCATCAGTAATAATTTGATGTCGGCTTTCTGTCATGTTTGTTAAGGTAGAATGGCAAGAATATTTAGAAATACACCATGATTGATCATCCACTATAAGTTTGTTGCAATGTAAATGTTGAAATGTTATATAATGAATATTTTTCTTTAGTGGTTTCGATAGTGATGATAACAGGGAGATCGGTCTATAGATACCTGGAAGACTACTGTCTAAGGAAGCAGATTTGAGATGTGGATACACTTTGGCAGTTTCCAATGCTGATGGGAAGTAACAAGACATTGGTTGCAAATAACTGGGGCAGCGCTTCGAAGGAACTTATTGCTGATTAGGTCTATGCCGCCGGATGTATAATTATTTCTGAGACTGTTGAATGTTGAATTAGCAATCAACATCACAGCACTCCTGACACTCCTATAAGTACTGAGTCCCCATCTTCAGCAGCAAGCGAAGAGTTCCGATTCCGATGACACCAGTAGCCGTCTGATTGTATATCCGTCTCATCCTTCTCCTGAGTGTTGAGCGTCGGGCACATCACCTGGTAACTCGTGAGACTGTTGAGATATACTTCAGCAGCGGGCATGAGAGGTAGGTCGGAAAGAAAATCTTCAGGGCATTTACTTTCGCAAAATAATGACAGCAGTCTAGTAGAAATGCATCTAAGTTACAATGTTTATAGCTTCTACATTTAATACTTATTTGTGTGTGATATATTGTGATCCTAATTTAGTCTACGCGTGAATTCCGGGGTAATGATCGCTTACTGCTGTAGTGGATAGCTTGTATTCTACGATGTTATCAGGACATGTTACAGAAATGTGGTCTATAAGTGTTGACAATGAGGTTGTTATTCTAGTAACTTTTGTGACTGGTTGTCAGAGATTATATCAGATAATTATGTATTCCCGCGAATTTTTGGAGTTGAAGGCGTTTACTAAAGTCCCCAAAAATTATAATTTCCCCTAGGGGGGCAAATCAAATAAGAGAAAGTGAAAAAAAAATGTAATTAAAATGTCTTTACTCACATATAAAACCACTTCGTTTACAGTTAGGCAGATTTAAGCAGTATTATAACTAGCCCAAATATTAGACTACAAATACATGTTCGTTACCGACAAGATTACCTGCAAGCACACAGACATACGCAGATTGTGCAATTAACTAGCTGTGGGCCAATTAAATTATGTTGGTATTTGAAACAGGTTTTCTGTGACTTTGGAGTGGTATCTTAGCAACTTGGCAACAATATATAAGTGTACAGCGACATCCTTTGTGACATGACAGTATTAGTATACAGACAATCATAAGCTGTGAGAACTGAAATATACCGACAGCGTGAGTATAAGTCAATGATAATCTGTCAGTCTTCAAGCCTAGCCAGTCCTTGTTCGATGGAAGACTCCGATTCTGAGAAGGGACGTTTCCTGAACCAAAGTCTATGAAATCAGCAATATCACTAGTTTAATAACAACTAGGGGTGGGGTGGGGGTGGGGTGGAGGTAGGTGTACACACGTCTTCTAGCTGTACGTAGTGCCCTGAGATCCAATGGGCGACCAGGTCGCAGATGCATACTTTAAGGGAAATAACTGTGACAATATCTGAAACCAGAAATCTTTGATTGTTTCTCCTGGCACTAATGCTGGATAGGTGGCCTACTGGCTACACAACTTGGAAATTAAGTTTCTGAAGCCATTGATTGTGTCTCAGTTTTTTTTTTTTTTTTCAACTCTGTGGCACAGCTGTTGATTATACTACTACTTCTACTACCACTACTACTACTACTACTACTACTACTACTACTACTACTACTACTACTACTACTACTACTACTACTACTACTACTACTACTACTACTACTACTACTTCTACTACTACTACTACTACTACTACTACTACTACTACTACTACTACTACTACTACTACTACTACTACTACTACTACTACTACTGCTGCTGCTGCTGCTGCTGCTGCTGCTGCTACTACTAATACTACTACTACTGCTGCTGCCACTACTACTGCGTGGTTTCGAGACATGGTATCCACCTCGAGTGCTGGAGGTCCCGGGTTCAGGCACTTATTTTGATAAGTGGAATTCTAGTAATTTCCATGGTCTCTGAGTAGTAAGATCGGATACCCATGTATACTGTTGCGCACGTACAAAATGCTTTGGCAGTTGGAAATCGCAAAAAAAGTAGCGCTGCCCGGGCAAAAATTCAGAGTTACAAATTTACCCAAAATATTCCAGGATCCTCGCCGATGCCACGGAGCTCGTACATTGCGCTGAGATTCTTTACACTCAGGCTTAAGTTAGAAGTAGAACGAGGCACTTATGGATTACTACTGGTGTGCCATGATATTGATCCGTTGTTCAGACTGCTACTAAACTTGCTGCCACTAACACCATACTAGGCGCAATCAAATGATTACATGACCAGGATCTACTGTAGATAGTTGACAACATGGCCAGGATCTGTCGCAGATAGTTGACAACATGGCCAGGATCTGTCGCAGATAGTTGACAACATGGCCAGGATCTGTCGCAGATAGTTGACAACATGGCCAGGATCTGTCGCAGATAGTTGACACCATGGCCAGGATTTACTGTAGATAATTGACATGGCCAGGATCTGCTGCAGATCATCGACAACATAGTCTCTGTGATAGCGAATCTGTCTACTTATCTGCCGGTGACGGATGTCGAGCAATCAATATTCACGGCACAATACAAGCAGACTGGTGACGAATCTCTGTCGAAAACAACTATAGAGATATGGACTGGACAGTGACGTGAAATATCAACAGCAAGTCCAGTTTAAAATGTAACCACAAAAGAGTACTTAAACAGGTCTGATACAATATCAGATCTTATGTCTGCAAGCGGATGTATATATGAATCATATAGGACAGTTCAAAGCCTATTTACTTTAGCCCCTGTAATAGAGGACCCAGTCCGTCCTCCCTCCCAAACAAAAGTTAGAGGAGGGGGGGGGGCGGTGGAGGGGCTAAGCTGCCCATGCCTCCGCCACCACCCTCATCACATACAGTTCTTTCTTTCAGGTTTCGTTCAAACATTTTATATGCCCAATACATCATTATGTTTATTTGCTATTCGGCACATTCTTTTTATTGTTATAATTAGGGCTGTACCGAATTTTCAACTCTCCCCACTGCTAAAACACCCAAGCATCACTATGGCACTAAAACGACAACTGATAAATTGCATGTTTATACCAACCCTCTGCTACCAATGCCAAACCTGGTCCCTAACAAGAGCACAGGAGAAAAAGATCACGACGTGCGAAATGAGATGCTTACGTAAGGCTGCCAATGTCACAAGGAGAGACAGAGTTCAAAACGAGAACATTAGAGCGATTGTAGGAACCACACCATGCCTGCAATACATAAAGAAGCAACAAATAGAGTGGTTTGGCCACTTGATGCGAATGCAAACCGACCAACTGCCTCTACGAGCATACAACGAACAGCACTACTGCCCTAGAGCAAGAGGCAGACCGAGAGTGCGATGAATAGACAATATATCAGAGATCCTGAGGCAACACGGACTAACAACAATACGTGCAACACACCTGGCCCAGGATAGAAAACTGCCACTCCCCACTACGCTGTGAGGCAATTGTGGACAAGACAAGACCGAATTTTCGCTTCGTATTCGCTTCGGGGCTGAATAGTGGACCTATTGACTATTCGGTCGATTGCGGTCGGACTGAATACGAATAGTAGTTACCTAACACCCGCTTCTGTATACACTGCCTTAATGCTAACAACATGGAAAGATTGGTTTTGCTGAAAGCTAATGCAGCTTCCCTGCATTAACTAAGCTGTCAGCGACAATTTCCAATCACAGAGAAGTAAAAACTGTATACACCTGAAAGAGGAATGGGCGTAGACCACGAGGCAGACAAAAAAGAAGTTCGAAAGATAATGTCCAGCCAGACCTGCAAACAACTGGTGTCACAAATTGTGAAGAGAAGGCCAGCCAGAGAAATGACAGAGACGAGTGATATCTGCAGCAGTAAACCTCAAGGGCTCAGAATGCTAAAGAAGAAGATGACTATTTTGTGCTACTTTATGTGAAATAAAAGTTCAGCGTACGTTTGACATTATGAATGTTTTTTTTTATTATATATATATATATATTTTTATACACTATACACTATTCGTATTCAGCCGAATAGTTGGTCTCGTTATTCGTATTCGGCCGAATAGTGTGATGAATAGTGAAAATCACTATTCGGTACGGTCCTACTTATAATATTGAGGCCATCTTAGAAAATGTGTAAAGGGAACTGAGCTCGTTACCATGTTCCTTCTATCCGACCAGCTGTCTGCCAGGTACCTACATCTGTAAGTGTGTACAGAGACACATGTGTTCCCTGATTCACTCAACCACTAACTAGGAGGCATGTAATTCCCGGCGTGTGCATTTCACATGCTATTTCCATCGGGTCAAATGTTGCCTAGCAACTGAAACGTCTTGTTTTATGATCACATTGCAAATCAAGATGAGGCGCCAGAGAAAACAAAATAAATTAGACACTAGTGGCAGATAAGAACAGTGTGGTTTTCTTAAGAAGATTGCAACACACACACAAAAAACGATGGGGGAGAGTGGGGGCGAGGGGGTGCGGGAGGTTATTAAAAAAAAAACATAGAAATATAGAGTTTCGCATTTTTACTCTTTATCCAGGACAAATTAATTCAACCCGAGGATGACAACCACAGAAGATTGATAACGATAATTAAACCACACACGCACACACACACACACGCACACACACACACACGCACACACACACACACACACACACACACACACACGCACACACACACACACACACACACACACGCACACACATACACACACATACACACACGCACACACAAACTGGTTAGGAACAACAACAGTATATCACAGATGCATAAAATTCCCTGTACAAAGAGAGACAAAAAGAGAAAGAGAGAGAGAGAGAAAGAGAGAGAGAGAAAGAGAAAGAGAAAGAGAAAGAAAGAGAGAGAGAGAGAGAGAGAGAGAGAGAAAGAAAGAGAGAGAGAAAGAGAGAGAGAAAGAGAGAGAAAAATAGAGAGAGAAAAAGAAAGAAAGGGAGAGAGAAAGAAAGAGAGAGAAAGAGAGAGAAAGAGAGAGAAAAGGAGAGAAAGAGAAAGAAATAGAGATAGAGAGAGAGAGAAAGAGAGAGAGAAAGAAAGAAAGAGAGAGAAGAGAGAAAGAAAGAGAGAGAGAGAGAAAGAAAGAGAGAGAGAAAGAGAGAGAGACAAATAGAGAGAGAAAGAGAAAGAAAGGGAGAGAGAAAGAAAGAGAGAGAGAGAGAAAGAGAGAGAAAAAGAGAGAAAGAGAAAGAAAGAGAGATAGAGAGAGAGAAAGAAATAGAGAGAGAGAGAGAAAAAAAGAAAGAGAGAGAGAAAGAAAGAAAGAGCGGGAGAATTAAAGAGAGAGAAAGAGAGAGAGAAAGAGAGAGAGAAAGAGAGAGAGAAAGAGAGAGAGAAAGAGAGAGCGAAAGAGAGGTAAGGCAATAATGTGGATCTCTTTCAGATGCAGACAGCCGGAAGGAAATCAATCAACAGCATGAGATATGCAGACGATATTGTTTGACTGCATGAAACACAGAAGTATCTCCAAGAACGAGACAGCCTGATCAAAAAGCAAACAACGAAAGTGGCTGGGACATCAATATTTGACAGTCAGTACACTGATCAAAACAGATACTCAAAGCCGGGGCTTTGATTTATAAATGACCATTGGAGTGTGTATCTATGGATTAATAGACAGATTAGAAAATGGATTTTGAAGTGTGTATGTGTGTGTGTTTGCGTATATGTGTACATACAAATCTAGGCATATGTGTGCTTGTATGTTTGTGTATGTGTATATATATACATATAAATAGAGAGAGGGAGTGGGCTGGAAGACAAGGTTACATGTGGGCAGATAACAACAAGAGATAAGCTGGAAGACAAGGTTACATTTGGGCGGACAACATCAAGAGATAAGCTGGAAGACAAGGTTACATGTGGGCGGACAACATCAAAAGATAAGCTGGAAGACATGGTTACACGTTGGCAGACAACATCAAGAGATAAGCTGGAAGACAAGGTTACATGTGGGCAGACAACAACAAGAGATAAGCTGGAAGACAAGGTTACATGTGGGCAGACAACATCAAGAGATAAGCTGGAAGACAAGGTTACATGTGGGCAGACAACATCAAGAGATAAGCTGGAAGACAAGGTTACATGTGGGCAGACAACAACAAGAGATAAGCTGGAAGACAAGGTTACATGTGGGCAGACAACATCAAGAGATAAGCTGGAAGACAAGGTTACATGTGGGCAGACAACATCAAGAGATAAGCTGGAAGACAAGGTTACATGTGGAAATACAGGGTTATATGTGAGCAGACAACACTAAGAGATAGCCTGGAAAAAGCACAAAGCATGAGTGCCATGTGAAAGCGATATGCAGTGGATCTGCGAGACCTACTACAGCCTACTTTCGTTGCGGGGATGGACAGTTGATCAGATGAGATTTGTCAGTATGTGCCTGGTTTACTATTTCCTGTTTTTTTTTTTAATACCTCCATTCTCTTATTATTTACTATTATTTAATTATTATGTAATTTACTATTTCTTCATATGCTTAGAATTCCTTATACTGTACAGCTATTTTATTGCACAGGGTTCCTTTCACAGGAACATTCCAGTGCAAATGTGTTTGTTCCGTACTTTAGAATTTGTGTAGGACTTTCCAAGCCTATGACTTTGTTGCCATAACTGTTAGTTTGTTTGACGCACCTAATACCAAGAAATCTTCAACAAAATCAAGTTTGTTATAATCCAGACAAGGTCTCTACAGTTTCCAGTCAAGTCAGGGGAGAACCCAAAGAAACGGGGGGCGGGGGCGGGGGCGGGGGTGTAGTCCCTAGGTGTTACAAACTAAACTTACAAGTAGACGCATACACATCAAATCAGCCATGATCTAGACGGTCGTACACGAAATCAAACACAATGAAGATATCTGCGAACTAAACTATCAGACTTATCCATGGTTGGCTGGTTTTAAAACAAAAGACAAGAGGGGCTTTCATGGCACTAGGGGATTTGTGGAGGTCAAAAGAAATTAAAATAAATACTAAACTAAAAATTTTTAATTCTAATGTCAAATCAGTACTATTGTATGGGGCGGAAACATGGAGAACAACCAAGGCAATTACTAATAAATTACAGACATTCATTAACTGGTGCCTGTGCAGAATAGAGGAAATTAAATGGTATGATAGAATAACTAATGAAGAGCTTTGGGAGAGAACTAAACAGGCTCCAGTGGACCAAGAGGTGAGGAAAAGACGCTGGCGTTGGATAGGACACACGTTGAGAAAACAGGAGAACAGCATAATTGGAATGTCTTTGTATTGGAACCCACAGGGGAATAGGAATAAAGGAAGGCCAAAAAACACATGGAGAAAAGAGCTGGAGAATGAAGTTAGAGGGATGGGGAGGACATTGGAAGAGCTTCATGAAATGGCGAAGAATAGAACGACTTGGCGTGAGTTGGTTGAGGGCCTATGCTCCATTGAGGGGTAGAAAGGCAGAAGAAGAAGAAGAAGAAGAAGAAGAAGAAGAAGAAGAAGAAGAAGAAGAAGAAGAAGAAGAAGAAGAAGAAGAAGAAGAAGAAGAAGAAGAAGAAGAAGAAGAAGAAGAAGAAGAAGAAGAAGAAGAAGAAGAAGAAACTATCAGACTGGGTACAAACCGAATTAACAAGGAGTCATTGTGAATCACATATGTTTAAAACGGTTACAAGCCAAAATAATCAGCATAAAGACGTAAAATAAACGAAAACAAAGTAATTATGAACTCATCGGGAAAAAAAAGATAAATATGCATAGTGACAAGATGACTACAAACAATATTAAAGAAGACACAAACGAAATGAAACAAATTCAAGATAATTAAAAACTAAATTAAACAAAGTCGAGACTATTACCAACGAAATCTGAGTCCATGCGCTTTGAAAGTAACTCTAACATTGCCAAGACTACCGTCTGCAGTTCCTCTTCCATGTCCCAGTAGCCACCAGGGTTTCTTCAAGCTTTGGGTTTCATGAACCCGACTCTCCCATCATAAACTCTCAGATCTTCTCTTCGTCTGCTATAATTAGCTCTCCCGCTCACTAGCTCCATGTGTGTTATACCAATTATCTTGAATTGTTTGTATAAAAAAAAAAATTTCTGAAGGCAGGAGCACAGGAAACATTCCAGGAATTGTTTACAGGAGATTGTGGCTGACATCTACAAGCGTGGGGGTGTTTCTAGTCTATTGAAATGATCTACACTGCCAGGTCTAGCAAGTGAGTGTACAAGCAACTGTGGGATAGATTCAGTTTTACTGACAACACTGAGACCCAACTGTAGGGAAAATAGACACCATACCATGAGGAACATAGAGAGCACACTGTGAGGAGCACAGACATCAACACTGTGAGGCACATAGGAACCACACTGTGGCGGAACATACAGACTTCACCGCTTAGGGGGGGGGGGGGACATTAAAACCACACACTGCCTATCTGCCGGTCCGTCCTTATTCCGCCCGCTTCTTTCTCTCTTATTTTGTTCTCTCGCTGTTAAATACTTTCACATGCACTGCAGTTGATTAACTCCTAGCAAAGTTGTGTGTGTATGCGTGTGTGTGTGTGGATCCTTCCGACTGTCTGTATGACTCTATTTCTATGTTCTCTTTCTCTTCTCTCTCTCTCTCTCTCTCTCTCTCTCTCTCTCTCTCTCTCTCTCTCTCTAACAGCTTCAACAGCAATCACTTCTGTGAAAGTGATAAACAGCCATGCTGTCTTACATAGGTTTTTCCTGAATAAATGTTCTCCCGTGAGCAAACAGCCTCTATGATCGTGATCAACAACCACTGGACGTACTTACCTCAGCCGGTAGTTGCTTGCTATTAGAATCACCAGCGAGAGTTGAAGGCTGGCGATCAGTAAAGTGAAGGTCAAGATCTCGATCTATGTCAAGAAAGCAGACGTATGAAGGCGGCAGTCCAACACTCATGTCAACACATCAACAGCAGTAGGGCCTGGCCTGGATGCTGCCATTCATTATTGTCTGATACACGTTTGTGGTCTCTTCATCAACTCTAGCCACTGGCTGAAACCACTGCCTGATTGTTGCGTCAAACACGGAACAGATCGCGATGTTGCGACAAGCACACACTACAATACCTAACCCTGTGTATATATTTATATATATATATTTACACAGCACTGATGGACAGTGGCTAACAAGCGGTCAACTGACTTTCTGGTCCCTGGATAGCTAAACAAGAACAGTGTTTGCAGGGAAGACAGGTGGTCTCAACTCTGCTTGTGGTAGGTAACACAATAAGTACATGATTATTTCATACGACCTGATACATAATGAGCATATGATAGACAGGACATTTTTGGGTTCTAGAAATGAAGGTGCCGGTACTCACAAGGAAGTGTCTAAAAATATGCTGGTACTCATCACAAAGTGCATGTTGCCAAAGTTTTAAAAATATAATGAATTGCTAAAAAAAAAAACGGCGGCGGTGAAACGTATCGTTGGGTACCGCAAGACAAGAAAAGCCCTCTTTTTACAGATCATTGGGTAACTGGTGGTGCAGTAGTCAGTCTTTGTCTGCCACTTCATCTTCTTCTTTTTCTTTTCTTTTCTTTCTTTCTTTTCTTTCTTTTCTTTCTTTCTTTCTTTCTTTCTTTCTTTCTTTCTTTCTTTCTTTCTTTCTTTCTTTCTTTCTTTTCTTTCTTTCTTTCTTTCTTATCTTTCTTTCTTCTTCTTTCTTTCTTTCTTTCTTTCTTTCTTTCTTTCTTTCTTTTTTCTTTCTTTCTTTCTTTCTTTATTTCTTTCATTTCGTTTTTTTCTTTCTTTTCTTTCTTTCTTTCTTTCTTTTCTTTCTTTCTTTCTTTCTTTCTTTCTTTCTTTCTTTCTTTATTTCTTTCTTTCTTTCTTTCTTTCATTCGTTCTTTCTTTCTTTCTTTTCTTTCTTCTTCGTCGTCTTTTCCATTTCTTTCTTTCTTCTTTCTTCTCCTTCTTCTTTCTTCTTTTCTTCTTCGTCTTCTTCTTCTTCTTCTTCTTCTCTTCTTCTTCTTCTTCTTCTTCTTCTTCTTCTTCTCTTTTCTTCTTCTTCTTCTTCTTCTTCTTCTTCTTCTTCTTCTTCTTCTTCTTCTTCTTCTTCTTCTTCTTCTTCTTCTTCTTCTTCTTCTTCGTTTTCTTCTTCTTCTTCGTTTTCTTCTTTTTCTTCTTCTTCTTCTTCTTCTTCTTCTTCTTCTTCTTCTTCTTCTTCTTCTTTCTTCTTCTTCTTCTGCTTCTTCTTATATTATTATTATTATTATTATTATTATTATTATTATTATTTCTTTATTCATTCTTTATTCTTTCATTCTTTCTTTCTTTCTTTCTTCTTTCTTTCTTTCTTTCTTTCTTTCTTTTTCTTTCTTTCTGTTCTTTCTTTCTTTCTTTCTTTCTTTCTTTCTTTCTTTCTTTCTTTCTTTCTTTCTTTCTTTCTTTCTTTCTTTCTTTACCAATTCCTTCTTCTTTGTCGTTTTCTTTTTCTCCCCTCCTTTGTCTTCTTCTTCTTCTTTCTTCATCATTTCCATCTTCTTCGTCGTCGTCTTCTTTTCTCCCTCCTCCTCCTTTTTCTTCTTCTTCTCCCCCTCTTTTCTTCTGTTCTTCTTCTTCTTCCTCTTTTTCTTCTTCTTCTTCTTCTTCTTCTTCTTCTTCTTCTTCTTCTTCTTCTTCTTCTTCTTCTTCTTCTTCTTCTTCTTCTTCTTCTTCTTCTTCATCCTCCTCCTCTCGTCTTCTTCTGTTTCGTTAGCACGTATCAGTTAATCTTACCTGTAAAGTCCTAGTGGATCATATACCCTCAACCGCGATCATGTGTGCGTGTATATGTATGTGTGTGTGAGTTAGTGTGTGTTTTCTATCCATTGATATCTGTCGCCCCGTATCTCTAAGTGTAATGGCGGTGCAGCAATCTGTTTTTCTAGCGCCAAGTGTCTTTCCTGTACCCAACAAAACGTAACAGTGGCACAAATTCCTTCGTCTCCACTCTCCCATTAATTCACTGGCCATCGATCTGTTTGTGAATGCACCCTTGGCCTGGCTGTGTAATGTGTTTTATGTGTACGTTGTGGATAAGTTCACCCCAGGTTCAATATTTGTGCATCCGTTTAGGCAGTTCAGGTGATCGAAGAGTATGTCCAGTGTTGGTTGGGAACAGCAAAGCACGCCTGTGTGGTACTTGCTGTAGCTGTTACGGCTGCCAATGGGTATCTGGGATGCGTCTTGTTCGGTTGAAATCCAGGAAGAGAGTCTCTGAGTCGCAGTGGTGACAACCTTTTAGGTTCGCTTGTCTGATTTATTGCTATATTATATATATATGTAATACCCTATGTATCTCTCTGTCTTCTTGGAGACAGTACAGAACTGAGATCTCCCACAAAAGATGGATGCAGTTAGCTATTAGTGGTTCCATGTTTGTGTCAAGTTCAGCGCTTCAGAAATGTCCAAGAAGACACCTATGGTGGCCCTGAAAACAGGCCGGACGATTGGCGAACAGGCCGGACGACTGCCGTTTGGCGAACAGGCCGGACGACTGCCGTTTGGCGAAGACGGTATAGGCGAAATAAAGATCATGCAACCTGTGCCAACAAATACAGTTCTGAAGCCGAGTTTGTCGACCAAATATCCGCTGTTAACTATATTAACTCAGCTAGCGTTTTTTTTTTTTTTTTTTTCCTTTCTGCTAGAAGGAGAAGGCTGTGTTTCGGCTACTTTCATGTGTAAGCAATCAGTGACCAATGTTTGTTTCTGGAAACCCAGGCTGATTCTGTCCAAAAATATTTACGGTGAAGTAGTTCGTCATACTGCCTTCTTGTATGTCTACGATGTCTCTGTGCCGACCTATTTCGTCTTCTGCTTCTGCTCGTTATTCCTTAGTGCAGAAATTGTTTTCAGCAAAGTGTTTCTTTGATTTGTCATCGCTCCTAGCCCACCCCACGTCATTCTCATCTTATTGACGAAAGACCTCTGTTGCGCAGGTGTAAATAATAGCACACTATTGGAGCTACCTTTGTCTGACCTTTATGTTGTGTGGTATATCTGTGATCTTGCTAAGTAGAAGAAGAGTATACCTACACCTAGTTATCCTCGATAACCATCGCAGATGTGCGCAACAAGAAACTTATGTGGCTGCCTCCTGTGATAAAACTTCATAATGTTGACTGTTCTGTGAAGGATCTCCACTTCTAGTGTTTATCAGCAACTTGACGCACAACTTGTCGGAGTCGTCTGTATAAAAACTGGTGTCATGAACCTGTAGTTTTACTACCGTTGATTCTCCTTTTTTTTTTAAACCGATTAAAGCAGAGCGGATCTATTTCGGGTTTGACTGAATTTGGTTCGGTCTCTCTCCGCAAAAGGTCTGCTCGACTACCAAAGAAGGTCACATTCGTGGATCGTGAACTTGGTGTTTCCCGTAGCGACGCCCTGGAATAATGGAACAGAGCGGTGCAGTCCGGAGGAAAAAAAAAACCAGGAATATTAGGTGCATTAGTTGAAAGGGTTCAGCACTTAGCTTAGGTTCACCTTGGAATACGTCGACAGAATTGACTGAACTCATTTATATCTGATGCCGGCTTCTGTACAAATTAATCTTTCACTCTTGCTGGGTCTAGTGTTCTTGCTGACGGCTTTCTGCAATTGCTTGTTACATTCTGGTTCTGGTTTTATCACTGACTGCTTCATTTAGAATTCATTTCATGAGAACAGAGTTAATGTACAAGCACTGTTTTTCATTTGAGCTTTAGTAAGTAACTCAGTCGCTAGCACACTTTCCTGCAGACAAAAGTGTCAGGTTTTCGAATTCAACAAGAAACCCTGATATCGTTATATTCAACCTATGCTCCTTGGACGACCTATCCTATCTTGGATACCAGATCAGCGTGACAGTGACCACAACATCCATGCGTTTAATAACATGGAGCTGATACCATATACCTGATACAGTAATACAGTGAGATGGTTTTGTGGCTACGGGACACAATACGTAGCACACATATATCTTCTTGTAGGGAGTCGGCAGTCCGAAACCCAAGTTCAAGGTGTCTCCTTCGTGCCAAAGAACTGCATGGCTGTTGGGTGAACAGTCAGTCATTAACGAAGGCAGTCAGATCGTTGTAGGGGTGACGCTTGCTGGTGGATGTAAGTTAAGTGCATGGCGTGACACTGTGAGCTGCGGATTTCATATGGAATGTTTTTCGAATGTGACCAACGTGGTGGTGTGAATTGTGGATTCAGAAAATGGCGCGATGTCCGTTGTCGCAATATTGGTGGTGCCATTGTGTGATTAAAATTGATCGCGTGTGCAACTGCTGATCTGTTGGTGACTTCGATGCTCGTTGTCACTAGTCTACCATGTGATTAAAATTGATCTAGTCACTATCTGTTGGTGACTTCTGCTAGTCACTAGTGCTACCATCCATAATGAACTGCATTTCTAATGTAGGAAAGTTTGTGTTAGAACTTAGGATGGCTACCGTATGCTTTTAATGCGTGTGTATGCTAGTGCAAATGCTGAGACAGCAGTCTGTCAATCTTTCCACAAGGGACTGTGATAAACATTCTGTGTGTTTTTCGTTGGCACAGTAGCGGAGCAACCCGTGGGGTGACCCGTTTGCTATAAAGCTGAAATTAAAATTACCAGATTGCCCGATACTGCACGGAGAGAAGACTTCTCCTTTTCTTTCAATGTTTAGAGTAAAACGTCAACGAGAACTGTTTGTGCTCCATTTATATTTATAATTTTTATGTGAATTACTGGTTTTTTGTTAAGTTCTATATAAAAGCTTGACCTTTGATGCTTCACTTTCTTGATTTAGATTTGGCTAACTTTCAATGAATGATTGCATTCCCTCTACAGCCAATATCTGGTTTGCTTGACATTTTGCACGAATTAAGCTCACGATTATCATTGCCAAGGCTCAACGAGCTGAACTAACATAAAAAACCGGAAACTTTCTGCAAAGCTTCTTTTTACTGACGGCAACATAATTGCATAGTTTTGATTAAACGGCTTGGTACTAAACAGATGGAACGCATTTAGGCAACATAGAGGAATGGCACATTCCAAGAAGAAAAGACAGCAATGGAAGCATCAGCAACAGCAGAACAAGACGAAGAAAAAAGATTGAAGAAGACGGAAGAGACAAGATAGTGGATGAGTGGAGATAAAATCAAAGCTTATACCACCAGTGTCAGGGTTCATCAGTGAAGTCAAAGTCAAGAACTCTTGTCCACGCCTATAGACGTATTGGGTATATAGGGCTAGACCTATATTTTTATAGACCAATCGGTACATGGTGGATGATGTGGTCAGCATCACACCGACCGCCTTCACTTCCCAGGACTACATCTACTACCCACTCAGGACTGGGATGATCTGGGAGCCAAGATCATTACTGAAAAACGTCTGACTCCGTCAGGACTCGAACCCACGACCTTCCGATCCGCAGGCTAGCGTCTAGCCGCTACACCAAGCGACTACCGGTAATGAGTCATATAGATAAATACAATACAGAATTCTGTCTGCTTACGCGGCTCACTGACATGTCAGTTCTGCTCTACCAAGGGCTGACCTATACACAAGTGTAAGACCTGGGAAACTAGGATCTACATTTAACTAGATGACAACGACAATACACTTTTTACAGCCAGAAGATTATACACTTTTTTTTTAAATAATTCGTCTTTTTTTTTATTGTAAAAAAATGTGAAAGGGGTATTTCCAGAGCATTTACTCCCTATATTCAAAAAACGCTCTACGAAAGCGCGCACGTATGTGTGTGTGTAAGTGTGTGTGTGTGGGTGAGAGAGAGAGCGCGCGCAAGAGAGAGAGTGACAGAGCTAGAGAGAGAGAGAGACAGAGAGAGGAAGAGGAAGAGAGACAGAAGCAGGCAGAGAGAGAGACGGACAGAGAGGGATATCAAGAGAGAGAGAGAGACAGACAGACAGACAGAGAGCACGCGCGCGCTCTAATCTGTAACAAACGCATGGCACTAAACAATAGCATGATGTTGATCAATATCTGAAAGAAGTTACAATGTTATCATCAGTTACGAGCATTTGCTAACAATATTTTTGTAAATTAACTCTGATACAAAAACATGCACAACGCTTATCTCCAGCTCTGGCATAATCTCTGGTTAGCGTCTACTCCGAGAAAAGAATCTCACGCGAGCTCTTTTTTAACGAAATTCCTCTGGAACATTCACCTGAAATATGACACACCTCAGTAATTCTGAACCAGGATTAAATTACTCAGGATGGTGCCATTTGTGATGACTCAACGCTGCCGACCACAACCCGGGGACCTTATCGCCGTCAATCAATATCAGCCAAACCACTGTATTCGAAATTGGCACCTGGCGCGCCAAGTTGTGTCACTGGTGTCCGCCGCAGATTCTGGCTCGGCAGACCGGTTTATGTAGACAGCGGCATACAGACTTGTCTGTCCACAGATAAGTCTCGGTAACAATCATGTCAACAGATGGTCACTGAGTCATGTATTCCTTGAGTCCACTAACACATGCCTGAGCTCTTGCCTGGGCTCACCACTCCGCGCCTGCCTATAGAGTGGCAGGTGACTCAACAGCTCACCCCTGCCGGCACACACCATAAACTAGGTCCTGGCTTCTTTCCTTACACACTATTTCTGCATATATAAAGGGGGCGGGGAAGTGATGGGGTGGGTTGGGAGAAAGGAAGAGGGGGGGGGGGGGCGTTATGATCGCTTGTACTTAAAATTCACCTGACACATCCACGCATGCAGGAACTAAGTTTAAGAATATGTCAGAGAAAGTTATCTCTTGGAAAGCAGGGACCGCACAGTAGACTAGTTACCGTTAAACTGACTGTCAGAGAGTCTGGATGTCGCTACGGTGACTGCCAGTGCATTGAATTGTTCATAAAATTACAATTATACAGTTAGAAATGAGTTTTTAATAGAGGACAAACACCAAGCTAGACATCAGGCTACCCCACCCCCGCTCCCTCTCGCAATACGTCCCAACAGACGTCAGACACCGAGACTAAACAGGTATCTCCATAAACGACAGACACCAAAACTAGACATGCGTCTTAACAGACTACAGACATCAAGACTAGACAGGTATCCTCATTGACAACAGACACTAAGATTAGAGAGGTATCCCTATAAATGACAGACATCAAGACTAGACATGTATCCCTATAAATGACAGACACCAAGACTTGACATGTATCCCTATAAATGACAGACACCAAGACTAGACATGTATCCCTATAAATGGCGGACACCAAGACTAGACATGTACCCCTATAAATGGCAGACACCAAGACTAGACATGTATCCCTATAAATGACAGACACCAAGACTAGACATGTATCCCTATAAATGGCAGACACCAAGACTAGACATGTATCCCTATAAATGACAGACACCAAGACTAGACATGTATCCCTATAAATGGCAGACACCAAGACTAGACATGTATCCCTATAAATGACAGACACCAAGACTAGACATGTATACCTATAAATGACAGACACCAAGACTAGACATGTATCCCTATAAATGGCAGACACCAAGACTAGACATGTATCCCTATAAATGGCGGACACCAAGACTAGACATGTATCCCTATAAATGGCGGACACCAAGACTAGACATGTATCCCTATAAATGGCAGACACCAAGACTAGACATGTATCCCTATAAATGGCGGACACCAAGACTAGACATGTATCCCTATAAATGGCAGACACCAAGACTAGACATGTATCCCTATAAATGGCGGACACCAAGACTAGACATGTATCCCTATAAATGGCAGACACCAAGACTAGACATGTATCCCTATAAATGACAGACACCAAGACTAGACATGTATCCCTATAAATGACAGACACCAAGACTAGACATGTATCCCTATAAATGACAGACACCAAGACTAGACATGTATCCCTATAAATGACAGACACCAAGACTAGACATGTATCCCTATAAATGGCAGACATCAAGACTAGACATGTATCCCTATAAATGGCGGACACCAAGACTAGACATGTATCCCTATAAATGACAGACACCAAGACTAGACATGTATCCCTATAAATGACAGACACCAAGACTAGACATGTATCCCTATAAATGGCAGACACCAAGACTAGACATGTATCCCTATAAATGGCAGACACCAAGACTAGACATGTATCCCTATAAATGGCGGACACCAAGACTAGACAGGTATCCCTATAAATGACAGACACCAAGACTAGACATGTATCCCTATAAATGACAGACACCAAGACTAGACATGTATCCCTATAAATGGCGGACACCAAGACTAGACATGTATCCCTATAAATGACAGACACCAAGACTAGACAGGTATCCCTACAGACGACAGACACCAGGACTAGACAAGTATTCCCATAAACGACAGACACCTAAACTAGACAGGTATCCCCGCAGACGACAGACACCAAGGCTAGACAGGTATCCCCATAAACGACATTCGCCTAAACTAGACATGTATCCCCGCAGACGACAGACACCAAGACTAGACAGGTATTCCCATAAACGACAGACGCCTAAACTAGACATGTATCCCCACAGACGACAGACACCTAAACAAGACATGTTTCCCACAGACGACAGACGACAGCTGTCCATCTGCCTCCATGCTTAACTGTTTACCGTACGTTGTTCAGTAGACCGAGATAAGACAGAATAGTGCAAGAGTATGCAAAGCCAAGTCACGGCGGCAGCAGGCAAGATAACACAACGTAAGTAACATAAGAAGTACAGATTTCACAAAGAACTATCGCTCAATGACTGCAGATCTAAGGCAAAACAAGACATTACAACAAAAATGAGCACAATAAGACAAAGTAAGTGACAACAATGACGTCAATTTCATGAAAGGACAACACTCAAATATGATTCCTCACAAGACACACACACACACACAAAATAGATTTGACATTATTGTCAGGTAAACTATCCTTCGACTGTAAATCTTATTATTTGTCTACAGGGCCGTATTTAGCTTGATCAGACATCAGCTATATAAGCCCAGAGGCTCCCTCCCGTATGAAAATTATTATGTTTAAAGTATGCAGAAAACTGTCACATATATACGCCTTTTAAGTATATGGATCATGGAAATGTATTGTCATTATTAAATTTATTTGCCATTTAGCATTTAATTATTAAACTACCGCTATTATTATTATTGTTGTTATTATTATTATTATTATTATTATTATTATTATTATTATTATTATTATTATTATTATTGAGCACTTAAACGAAGCGTAAGTCCCGCCCTAAAAAAGAAGGTGGGGTGAGCCCCGCCCCTTCCCCCCCCCCTACCCCCAAAGTTTTCTTGGTGACGGCTCGTCTGACTATATGCAGATACGTTGCCAGGCGGGCGCTCACATAACGGCACATACTACACACAGAAAATGTCACATGAACACTGGTAAAAGTCTCCAAGTACTGAAGACCGGGTTGTGTATCTGAGACTCTTTTCTGTCTATAGAAGTATGAATATAGTACTAAATAACAGATCTTACAATTGCATGACAAAATCGGTCCTTCACTTGTAAACCTGCTTGCTCTGCCACACTATAGAAACACACGAGTCGAGTCCCTGTGTTAGAATTGTAACAACACAAATAACAAGCACGTCCTAGAGATAGTCCACATACCTTTCGAGATGATCTGATTCTAGACTTAACGAGAGTGCTCACAATTCGCCCACCATCACGGACGAGACAGAAAAGGTAAACCTACAACAGATGCCTGCAGCGCCATGCTGAGCTCATGCAGTAAACATAGGCCAGGGGTGCACCGCTGGCTCCTCTCTAACTAAAGCCTGATGCACTCGTCACTCTCCCTCCAACATCTGTTGTTTTGCTTAATAAAATACTGAAGGTGGTTCATGTGTCGGATGGAACAGTGTTCTTCAACCTTTGCACCGCTGCCTACTGATGTGGAAAAGTCCGAGTAGATCGCACACACACAAATTCTACTGAACCATGTAACGAGGTAGGGTAGGTTGCCTTCCAATCTTTAGGACTGGCATCTCAAGGACTCAATAATAAAAACAGAAATCAGATGTTAATGCAACGCTTAGTCTTTCAGGAAAAATAAACATGCTCTGGCCACATACTGTAACATTCGACAGCTGGAAAAGGAAAGGGGGCGGGGGGTGTGAGGCAGAAGTTTACTGTAAAATATGACAGCTGGAAAAGAATGGGGTGAGGCAAAAGTTTACTGTAACATATGACAGCTGAAATATAGGCAGGGAAGATGCAGAGAAAATAAAATGGTATACAAAGAAGCATTTATACTGGAAACGACTGGTGGCTCGGGAGACGTAATGTTGAAGCATTGATACTGGAAACGACTGGTGGCTCGGGAGACGTAATGTTGAAGCATTGATACTGGAAACGACTGGTGGCTCGGGAGACGTAATGTTGAAGCATTGATACTGGAAACGACCGGTGGCTCGGGAGACGTAATGTTGAAGCATTGATACTGGAAACGACTGGTGGCTCGGGAGACGTAATGTTGAAGCATTGATACTGGAAACGACTGGTGGCTCGGGAGACGTAATGTTGAAGCATTGATACTGGAAACGACTGGTGGCTCGGGAGACGTAATGTTGAAGCATTGATACTGGAAACGACTGGTGGCTCGGGAGACGTAATGTTGAAGCATTGATACTGGAAACGACTGGTGGCTCGGGAGACGTAATGTTAAAGCATTGATACTGGAAACGACTGGTGGCTCGGGAGACGTAATGTTGAAGCATTGATACTGGAAACGACTGGTGGCTCGGGAGACGTAATGTTGAAGCATAACCCCAACTAATGAACTAAGACATTTACTAAGCAAACAAGCAAGAAGAAGAAAACCTTGACCTGTCTGAATTCCCCCTCTCTTGGCCAGTTTGATGATTAATACTTTTTACAGTATCGTTGATTTCTTGAATCGGTTAATGGAAAAATGGATTCAACAACAACTTTTAACGTACAGCGGTTGTCACGCCTGGTAGTGATCAGAAAAATAGAAAGTGGAGAGAGAGAGAGAGAGAGAGAGAGAGAGAGAGAGAGAGAGAGGAGAGACAGATAAACGAAGACAGGGAGGAAGGGCGACATAGAGATACAGACAATTAGTGGGGGGGGGGGGCGGGTGTGTGTGTGTGTGTGTGGGGGGGGGGGTTATAAAAGAAACTATTTTGCGACCTCATTGACAGAAAGCTATCTTGGGTATGCGTTGTTGAAATAACCAAAACTTCAGTCTAGTCTCCTTCAAAACAAACTGCTGTTAAAGTTTAAAAGCAAAACACACAAAACCCACACATACACACACACATACGCGAGCGCGGATGTGAGGGCTCACACACACAAGTGATTCTAAGAAACAGGGTCGGCAGGCTACATTGTTATTGCTGTAAGAATATTTGAATGTCTGACAGTACCGCCAAGGACTGAAGTACATCACAGTCATGTTATTGGACCACATTTTACAAAGCAGTAAAACACCAATGGAGTTCACAGGCAGTTGTGATCGTTGTTGAAACGACGCTGAAGCTAGCTTCTTACAAAATGTAATTCCAGTTGTCATCGTTTTCAGCTATTCACATAACTAACTATACAGTTTGTCCCTGCTTTCTCCCGCGCCTCTTTCTCTTCCTGCTACTGTTGCTGCTCTCCCGCTCCCATAACACACACACACCCTTCTTTTTCTTCTTCTTCTTCTTCTTCTTCTTCTTCTTCTTCTTAATTTAATTTTGACAAAAGTTATGTAATCAATTCTGTTGTTTATCAGTGTATTGGGGTGACCGCCTGTCTTCATGTTTACATCAGTGGCGCTGCTTTATTTGAACTGCTGTTTGTTGGCAAACTATTTTTATTATCACCGTTTTTTAAATCAACGAAGCCACGAAGCTGTGTGGCTAGCACGTTTACCCGCCCATCCGTTGATTGTGGTTTCAAATGCTCTTGGATTTTTTTCTCTACTGATCTAAGCTCCCACCCAGATCGAGTAGATCATTATAGTATGAAAAGAACAGTACAACGATGTTGTGACACGAGAAACCTGGCGATCTTCAATCCTCAAATGAAATGAAAGACGGACATTGTTATCAAACTGGTACCATCGTAACTGTAACTCGGGGTAGTCACATTCTTAGCTCAACTAAACTGAGGCTAGCACTAAATATCCAGAAAGCGTCATTGCCTAAAGAGACTTTCCTGACTGTTGATTAAGTCAGCAGTGGTATTTCCCCAGCTAGTTTCCTTATAGCACAATTCCTTATTCTTATCGCCATTTGCGCTCCTCTACGTATAATGACACATAATCATTATCAGTTGACGGCAAACACAGAATATCTGGTCTTGCTTTTCAACCAGGCTAGTCTAAGAATAGAATATCTTACAAGTTAAACGCTACATGTCTCCCACACACATGTCTCCCACACACATGTCTCCCACACACATGTGTCCCACACAATATTCCAGTAACTGTTGTTTGGCAAAACGCACGCAATGATTATGGATGTCTTCAAGTCATGGCGTTATAACCAATTATTAGAATAGTAAAATGGCAACAAGATGGAATATTTCAGACAAATATCAGAATTATCGCCGAATAAATTACTAAATAAACTGGTAAAGGTTTTAAAAGGAAAGCAGAAAGCAACATTTATGTCCACATTTAGACAACCAAATGTCAAAGAAATATGAGTGATCTACTAGGCCTGGTAGGGGAATGCAGAATCATAGGAAAATAACATAACATGAGAGGAATACAGAATTATAGAAACAAAGTCGGAGATTCAAAGAGAAACACAGTTGCAGAAAAACATATTCATAGAAACACAACAGTAGAGCAAAACAGCGGCAGCAGAACACAGCAGCACTGGAACACTGGAGAATCATTAGTGATCTCTCTCCCGCTCTCTCGCTCTCTCTCTCTCTCTCTCTCTCTCTCTCTCTCTCTCCTCTCTCTCTCCTTCTCTCTCTCTCTCTCTCTCGCCCCCCCCCCTCTTTATCCCTCTATATTCTTGTATGTGTACATGTGCCTTTTTCTCACTCTCTCCTTTGATGTGGGAGTACCTGTAAACTGTTAATTACAGTTATTTGTTTTAACAACTATTATTAGTATGTGCAAGTGTTTGTAAGCCTGTATTCATAAAAATAGTATTTTTTTTTAATGTATGCTGGAACATATGCACGGGCTAATGTTATATGACAGAAAAATGATAATTTGTGTACACCAATAACACACAGGTGTCAGCATGTAGGGAGTCGGTAGTCCAGAACCCAAGTTTAAGGCGTTTCCTTCGTGCCAATAAACTGCATGGCTGTCGGGGAGCACAGTCGTTAACGAAGGCAGTCAGGATGTACAGGGGCGACATCTGGCTGATGGACGTTTGCGTCCCTGGTTCCTTCCCCAGCACGAGGCTCTACTGGGGGTGACTGTTAATAAACCCTCACTTTTGTATTAATTAAACCCTGGGCAGATGAAGCTCAAAAGCCCTGAAAGGCAATTCATCTACGTGAAGGACACACCGAATGCCAAACCACCACTGCCTTGTGGGAAGTTCCTGTAAGAACAAAGGCTAGGGCAACAAAGCCCGACAGAAAATGTGGGTAGGCAGAGCTCATAAGCCCTGAAAAGCAATCAGCCTATGGGAGGGGGAATCCTGAAAATAAACCTCAACCGTCAAAGTCGGAAGATGTCAGCCTACTTGGCACGGGACTAGCGATATGGTCATGCAAACAAAATTATCACGTTATGGTGTCATTCCTATGGGACGTGGACGGGTAGGGATGGTGCCGGGCCCTCAGCCTCGAGGGAGCCCACCCCAAGCTACTAGAGCCACAACCTCTGAATCTTCTGGAGTGACCAGGGAAGAACAGAGTAATGCAACTGGACACAAACTGACAATTATGCACTGGAATGCTGAGGGAGTGAGGCTGAAGAAAACTGAACTACACAATTTTTTGAAGCAGCACGATATTGACATATGCTGCATCCAAGAGACTCACCTCACAAGTGCACATAGATTCTCTATCAAGGGATACGAAATCTTCCGACACAACAGGTTAGATCGTCCAAAAGGAGGAGTCTTTACTGCTGTTAAGAACACGATCACAGCTTAGGAAACCCAGAGATCTCAGTGTGGGGATACAGAGTTTATCACAGTCACTATTAAGGGTGCAAGGGGAGATGTGACAGTATGCAACATCTACTCACCACCAAACAGAGATATTAATCAGGAACCCATTATACTAAATACAGAAAACTGGATTGCTGTCGGAGATCTAAATAGCCAATCACCTAGCTGGGGCTACGCAGACCTCAATGCGAAAGGAGAAGAGGTAGAAAACTGGATAATCAGCAACACTCTAGTTCTGATAAATCATCGTGACGACCCAGACACATTCTACTCTCGAGCTTGGAGGAAAACCAGCACTCCAGACTTGGCTATAGCAACTGAAGATGTGGAGAAAGTTGCCAGCCGGGATGTATGTCAACAGCTGGGAGGCAGTGACCACAGGCCCGTAATCCTTTCTATTAACAAAAGTAGAGAAGTTACTAAGGAAAAGAACCCTCCCAGCTGAAACTACAAGAAGGCTAACTGGAGCCTCTTCACTTCCTATTTGGACGACATGTTGAAGAGTCTTCTCCAGAAGACTGAAAATAAATGCCAAACTGAAGATCCTCAACATAACTATTCTAAATGCAGCCAAGGGTAACATACCACGAGGCAGCAGGACAAACTTTAAACCTTACTGGTCGCCTGAATTGGACACTCTGCATTCTAAACTTAGTACCAGGAGGTAAAATATGGAGAAGGATCCGACAGATAAAAATGTAATACTTCATAACAGAGCAAAAGCAGCCTTCGTCAGAGAGAGAAATAATCAGATAAGGGAAAGCTGGCACAAAATGACAGCGTCATTTAACCTCGAGAAGGACACTTCACGTCTGTAGAATCTCACAAAAAGCTTGAATGGAGACAAGACAGAAAAAGCCAGAGTTGTACTTCAAACAGACGATGGAGCTATTACTGGCAGGGCAGCAGCAGATGTGCTAGCTGAAACACACCAGAAGGAAACTGAGGTTCATATTCCCATGCAAAGAATAAAAAAAGTACGAAACCAGACCAAGACTCTTCTAGCAGACTCTAGCACAAAAACAAAAGAGGCCTGCATGTCAGGAAAGTTTACCATGCAAGAGTTGGAAGTTGGAATTGGAGAGTTGAAAATGAAGAAAGCCCCAGGGGCTGGCGGCATTACAAACGAATTTCTCTCTTATCTTGGATCTGCTGCAAAAAAGTTTCTCCTCTGCATTTACAACCAGAGCTGGCAAAAAGGTGTTGTACCGTCAGCCTGGAAGGAAGCTCTCATCCAGCCTATCCTTAAAAAGGGTGGCGACAGAAGAGACCCAAAAAGCTACAGACCCATCAGCCTTCTTAGTAGTGTAGGAAAAGTGATGGAGAAACTAGTAAATTAAAGACTAATATGGTTCTTGGAGACAAACTCGGTAATCACCACCAAGCAGACAGAATACAGACAGCACAGAAATACAGAGGACCAGTTGACATATCTGGCACAGGAAATTGAGAATGCCTTCTAGGAAAAAAAAAGTTCTTGTTGTCTTCTTTGACCTCTCTCGTGCTTTTGATACAGTTTGGAAAGAAGGCCTACAACTAAAACTGCTACAGGCAGGAATTGTGCACAACATGTACAAGTGGATCAAAGACTTTCTTTTCCAACGCAGAGCCAGATTCAGAATTGATGGACACATCGGCAAACTGGCAAAACTAAGACAAGGAGTTCCCCAGGGCAGTGAAATAGCACCAACTCTGTTCCTGGTTTACATAAATGATATCACAGCAACCTGCCACCAGCACGTTTCTAATACCCTACATGCCGATGACTTTGCAGTTTGGACAGCCTCTGAATACACTACCACAGCCTCATATCTGTTACAGAAAAAACTGTGGAAAATGTAGAAGCCTGGACCGAAAAGTGGGGTCTAAAGCTAAGTAATTCAAAAAAGCACAGCATCCCTTTTCTCTCTCTCCCCAAAAAAAGAAAAAATAGAAATTTTGATAAAAAACCAGCTCATTCCACAGACTGACACTCCTACCTTTCTGGGCGTTACACTTGATTCGCCACTAACTTGGAAGTCACATGTAGAAGCAGTACAGGGAAAAGCTTGCAGTGATGAAAAAATTAGCGGGTACCACATGGTTCGCCAACTCTAGAATCCTAAAACAAGTATATACTGGAGCAGTCAGGCCAGTCATGGAATATGCTTCCACTGCATGGGCTGCAGCAGCCAAGACAACAATGGGAAAACTGGACAAGGTTCAGAATATGGGATTAAGGATTGTTCTCGGAGCCATGAAAACCACCCCCATCAGAGAGATAGAGAGGATAGCAGATACTGAACCACTCGAACTCAGAAGACAATACAAAACTCATTTACAGTATGAGAAATTAAAAAGACTTTAAAGTCACCCACTGCATTTTAAATTTCAAGACAGAACAAAAAACAGACTGAAGCGTCAGAGCCCCAACCACCTTGCTAGACAACTGTACAGCTTGAAAGAGATGTTGCACTGTGCGAAAAACTTAGGCCAGAACCATGGACAAGCAAGCCAGAGAAAGCAAATGTAGTCCTAAAGGTACCAGGAATCACTTCAAAAGATGCCCAGACAGAGACACAACAGAGAACCTTGGCTCTTGCTATGCTTGATGAGAAGTATCCAAACACCACTTGGACTCAGGTTTTCACCGACGGCTCTGCTACAGAAGCAGTTAGAAAGGGGTGTTGTGGAATTTACATTAAACCCCCTAGCAGTAGAGCAGAAACTCTCTCTCTACCAGCAGGTGACATCTGCACTAACTTCAGAGCTGAAGCAACTGCCCTCCTTTCTGCAGTCCAACATCTCAACACTCAAGAACACAGCGGGCAAAAATTTTTTATACTTAGTGACTCATTGTCTGTTCTCCAAGCACTATCCAGCAAAAAACAAGACAAACTAATTGCTGATCTAAGGACCAACATTGGCTTACTCTCCAAGGAAGCAGAACTGGTCTTGCAGTGGATACCAGCCCACTGTGGTATTCAAGGAAATGAGAGAGCAGATGAGTTGGCAAAAAGCTGGGAGTAATCTTCCACAACCTCATCCACCACACAGCTACAAGGAAACCAAAACAGCGCTAAAGCAGTCTTTCAAGCGGGAGTGGAGAAGGCAGAATGGAGATTACAGACCAGAGAGTGACAGCATAAACAAACTCAACAGGAAGGAACAAACATCAATTTTTAGACTTCGGACTGGAAACTGCGGTCTTGAGCACACTTGTACAGGATAGGCATAAAAGAATCTGCTGCCTGTGATTGTGGAGCAGAAAGACAGACCCCTGAGCACATACTACAGTACTGCCCTAACCTCTCCCAGCAAAAACTGTGGATCTGGCCCAAGGGAGCCACATTGAAAGAGAAGCTATGGGGGACCGGTGGCGACCTTAAACGCACAATCCTATTTGTGACCAGGACGGGACTCAATGTTTAGCATGACCACAACATTAGAGGGTAGAGAAACACAACAGTCAAAGGAACGCAGCAGCACTGCAACACATCATAGAAACACAACATGAAAAGACCACAACTTTAGAGGGTCACACATCAAAGGAACACAACATCAAAGGAATACAACATCAAAGGAACACAGCATCAGAGGAACATAACATTTAAAGGAATACAACATCAAAGGAACACAACATCAAAGGAACACAACAGAGGAACACAATATCAAAGAGAAACACAACATGGACCCCAAAGGAACATAACATCAGAGGAACACAAAATCTGGGGAATACAACATCAGAAAAACACAATGTCGGGGGAATACAACATCAGAAGAACACAACATCAGAGGAACACAATATCAGAGGAATGCAACATAGATGAGCTGACTTGAATTAGGAAGGAACACAATCATACTCCTTACATTTACAATTAAAATAACACTACTCTGCTTAGTGTGCTGTCAGACCTATCTCCAGCATAATTTGTGTCTACATACAGGAATGCATAGCAATGGAAAGTATTACAATATCAGAGAAAACAGAAAGAAGAAAAACAGAAAGAAAGAAACACAATATTGAAAGGAACACAACAAAGAGAAAGAAAGAACACAACAACAGTGGACTCCAACATGGAAAATAAACATCAGAGGAACATAACATCAACAGTGGACCACAGCATGGAAAACGAACATCAGAGGAACATTACAGAAAGAAAGAAAAGAAAAGAAACACAAGAAATAAGGGAATAGAAACATCAGAAAAACACAAGAAAGGGGAATACAACATCAGAAAAAAGAAACAAAGAAAAAGGAAAGAAAGAAAGAAAGAAAAAGAAAATCAGAAAAAAACAAGACTCAGAGGGAACTGAGTATGTCATATATAACAGAAATGAACAACAATCAGAGGAACAACATATCAACAAGGAACACAATATCAGGAAATCTATCGTACATTTACAAATTGAGAATAAAGACATATGAACTGCAGCAACTTGATGGTTGACACAAGTGTGAGATGATAGAAGACCACATGAAGCCAGCAACTTGATGGTTGACACAAGTGTGAGATGATAGAAGACCACATGAAGCCAGCAACTTGATGGTTGACACAAGTGTGAGATGATACATGAAGCCAGCAACTTGATGGTTGACACAAGTGTGAGATGATAGAAGACCACATGAAGCCAGCAACTTGATGGTTGACACAAGTGTGAGATGATAGAAGACCACATGAAGCCAGCAACTTGATGGTTGACACAAGTGTGAGATGATAGAAGACCACATGAAGCCAGCAAAACAAGTGAGATGATAGAAGACCACATGAAGCCAGCAAAGAAAGTAAAGAATAGAAAGACAGAAAGAAAGAAAGACCACAAAGAAAGAACAAGAATGAAGAAGAAATGAAGAAAGACACAAGAATAGAAGAAAGAAAGAAAGACAAAGAAAGAAAAGAAAGAAAGAAAGAAAGAAGAAAGAAAGAAAGAAAGATAAAGAAAGAAGCAAAGAAGAAGAAGAAAGAAGTGAGAAGAAAGAAGAAAGAAAGAAAGAATGAAAGAAAGAAAGAACAAAGAAAGAAAGAAAGAAGAAGAAAGAAAGAAAGAAAGAAAGAAGAATATGGAAAGCAACTTGATGGTTGACACAAGAAAGATAAAGAAAGAAAGAAAGAAGAAAGAAGTGTGAGAGATAGAAGAAAGAAAGAAAGAAAGAAATAAAGACTTGAATGAGAAGAAGAACATGAAGCACAGCAACTGAGTATGTCAGATATAACTAGAATAAGAAATGACTGACAATAATCAGACTGTCAAGAACCATATCAACTAGGACACACTGAGGATGGAATAAATGACTGCACAGGAAATGTCTATTGTCTATTCACAAGTGTGAAATGATAGAAGACCACATGAAGCCAGCAACTTGACGGTTGAAACAAGTGTGAGATGATAGAAGACCACATGAAAGCCAGAACTTGATGGTTGACACAAGTTGAGAGCAAGACCACATGAAGCTAGACTTGATGGTTGACACAAGTTTGAGCAAAAACAGTTTACTGGAAAACACAGACAGAAGTACAACATCATTACTGACCTCCCAGCGACTCTGTTCATCTTCAGCCACTGCCTGCAGCTGTTCTTCCAGCATCTGCCAGTTCATGTTCGACAAAGCAGTCTCCATATTATACACCTCAAAGTCTCCTTCGCAGTCACTACTGCCTTGGGACTGCTGGCTCTTCACACCAGTTGTGCTTGATGATTCCTCCTGAGGTCTGTTGTTGGTCACTCGCAGTTTTCGAGCTAAACTTGGGGATACTCCACAACGATCTGGCCTCATGTTGGCTGGCAGATCGGCAGAGTTTTTCCTTCGAGCTTCGTTGACCGGCAGGTCTTCTGCTGCAGATGTTGTAGCTCCCTGAATTATTAAATTTCTCTCATGGTTTTTAGGCATGCATGAGTGGTTGTTAGCTGCTTCCCTACCAGCTAATGGCACACTGTTATTCCTGGAACAATCTCGGGATGCTCTCAGTGGACTCTTTGATTGTGTTCTCCGACTGATTCGCTCTAAGGACTGACCTCTTGATCCCAGAGGGCTGCAGCCACGAACAAAAGCCTTTGCACTTTGATTTCGGTGAAAATTGATTGGACACGCTTGGGCATCAACTTTTTTTAGCTCAGCAAATTCCTGAGCTAAACTTAAAAAATTGATTTTCCTTAATCTCCACTCAAATTCTTCTTCAGATTCCTCTTGTTGTCGCTCTGGAGCAGTGTTGTCTGCACTAAGTAAGCTCAAATTGTGGGGGAGAAATGCATCATCAGTCCTCAGAGCTTCCCTGTCCATGAAATACACATCTCTCTCTATGTCTCTGAGTGGACCTCCAAGCTCTGAATAGTCTGAGGCTGTTGACTCACACTCCGCATCGACAGAGAACCTGCTGGGCGAGTTCTTCTCTCTCTCCAGACCTGACAGTATGTCCTGTGATGGAAAAAAAAAACTGACGTAAAAAAGTAAATATAATAAATAAAAAGAGAGAACACTGGAGTACACACTTCTGTATGTGGATACAGCAACAACAAAGTAATGATAAACACTTTAAACTGAAGTATCTTGCACCAGAATAGTTATAAACATGGGAACCATACTAGTAATCAGACCAGAATAATAGTAACAATCTGGGACCAGATGGGAAATTATCAAAAATAAAAATATTAAATAATGCAGAAATATCTAAGGAACTGACTGGGCACTCAAATAGCAAACGATCTTGAACCAGGGTAGTAAATGGCCGTAACCAGAGTAGTAAGTGACCGTAACCAGAGTAGTAAGTGACCGTAACCAGTGTAGTAAGTGACCATAACTAGAGTAGTAAGTGACCGTAACCAGAGTAGTAAGTGACCGTAACCAGAGTAGTAAGTGACCGTAACCAGGGTAGTAAGTGACCGTAACCAGAGTAGTAAGTGACCGTAACCAGAGTAGTAAGTGACCGTAACCAGAGTAGTAAGTGACCGTAACCAGAGTAGTAAGTGACCGTAACCAGAGTAGTAAGTGACCATAACCAGAGTAGTAAGTGACCGTAACCAGAGTAGTAAGTGACCGGTAACCAGAGTAGT
This sequence comes from Candidula unifasciata, assembly GCA_905116865.2. Lineage (NCBI taxonomy): Eukaryota > Metazoa > Mollusca > Gastropoda > Stylommatophora > Geomitridae > Candidula > Candidula unifasciata. The sequence goes on from CAJHNH020000013.1 coordinate 104,319, forward strand.
AAGTGGCCGTAACCAGGAAAGAAGTTGATGTGAAGCTTTTGTAGTCATCATCATAGCAGGTCCTTTGCTAAACGTTGCTCTCATCACAGTCTGCCTGAAAGAAAGTCGGTCTCTCGCCAGTTCTCCCGCCTCATGCACTTTCACACTCAAGGAGTCACTTAAATCCTGTGCCCATCTTTGTGTCGGTCGGCCCCTGCCCCTCCTTCCTGGTACCATGCCCTTCTGCTATAATTGTTTCCAATCTGTCGTAGCGCTTTTGTAGTAGTCATCTCTGATGTTTCTAGGTATAAATGCTAAAATGCAAATTACTGCCTGTATTTACCCCTACTGCTGTGTAGGCAGGGGCAGGGGAGGAGTCTTTGAACCTGGGGATTTAGGGTCACATGGCTAGTGCTGTCAACATAAAATCTACAGCTTATCAAAGGTTTGAACCTGGGCCTTCCATATGAGAGCCTAGTGTTTTTAACCACTTGGCCTGCTGCTCCTATCCCCAAGTCTAAATATAAAATACAAAGTAATTTTCTGAAAAGCAAAAGCATTGATTATGGTACAAGGTGAAACTGACCACCCAATGAAGATCAGTTTGTATAACAGTCTGGCATTACTACCAAATAGCCAATATGTTTCACTGCAAGGGTGGCCACTACATTGCTTTCTATACTCCTTAGTAGAGCATAATGTAATTTAATCATTTTTAATTTGTTTAAAGATTTTTTTTTAAATTACTCTGCACGCAGCTTTCTTAATAGTAAATAAGAATTCTTTTTCCTCTTCCTCCACTTTCGGATGTTGAAAAAAAAAAAGTGCATGCATCAACAAACACTGACTTCTCAGTCTGCCTGGGTTACATCCTGTTCTGTCACCACAACCTGTGTGACCTCCCATTCTACAGACTGTTGCAGATTGTACTTCCTCAAACAAACATTCAGGTTCTCACTTTTTTTCTTGTATATTATCTAATAATTCTTGAGGCTGTTCAATATGGGACCAGATAGAACTCAGATATTTTTATGATCTGATGAAATATCCCCAGGCAAGAACATCTTAAACAGTCTGATGGATGTTCAGAAACGTGTCCAATATTTTGAAAAGAAGAAGATAAATCAACTACAGCACCCACCCACACTGGACTGTGGGTTACTTTGTAACTCATTCTTACAACATAATTATGCTATATGGCTATATGGTTGAACAGGTTTTCATGAATGTATACCTGGTTGATTCTCATCCTTGAGATGTTCATCCTAGAGAATACAAATCTGGAGGGGTCAAACTTGAAAAGAAAGAAAATATCTTAAAAGTAATCCAGCAATTCATGGTAGATTGTTAGCTCATTGGCTTGCTTCTGTACATGTCAAGGTTTGATTCCTTTTAAGAAGCATCCAACCCATATTTGTCAGAGAAATGAAGACATTGTGTGGGTTTCTGAAATGCCCTGACACCAAGGAAACTCCTACTAAAAAGACAAGTAGCACAGAAAAAAATGGACTCAGATATCTTCCAGTGAAGCATATGTCCTGAACCAACTCATGGCAAGGCCAAGTGGTCTAGCTGTTTGCCTCGCACTTTGAAGGTTGTGGGTTCATGTAATGGCTGTGTCGTTCAGTTCACAAGTGCAGATTTATGGGGATTGTCACGGGAGCTAAGTAGTTTGTGCTCTTTGCAATGCTCTCAGCAGGTGGCTAACTGTTATGCTGAGAGAGACCAAGCCATATGGGATAAAACCTGGTGCAATGAAGTCAATCCTCTCAACTTTAACGTTAACAAACACAATGAAGAAAGAGAATGGTGGACAGTTTGACATCAAATTGTGGATGAAAATGTTTACAGAATTAAGATGACTTGTTTAACACATCACAGAAGCCTCATTATGATGAACATGACACCACACAGACTATAAGAAGAAGAACAAACTAATATTAAAACAACATCATAATTACATTAAAGGAAAGAGATATTTTTGGTCGTATTAATTACTGCAGTGGTTTAAAAACAGTTGTGATTGAACTGGGTCCTGGAAAGAAACAGGGATCAACCAGCTTGAAAGCAGAACCAAGAAATTAGAGACATTCCTATGGACAAAACAACAGCAAATAAATTCAATTAAACATTTTGGGAACATAAACGTGTCTTATAGCAACACACAGTTAGGACGAGCAGAACATTTTACAATCACTGAAGTTTTTTAATGAGCTGCATTGCACACATAATAATAAATGAAAGAATTGAGCTGAATTCAGCATATTATACTGGATTCAAAGAATATTAAAAAGTCTTTGACAGCCTTGACAGGAAATCTCTCTATTTGATCCCATAAAGAATCAGTAAGTTAGTAAAGGCAGCATATGAGAACATACGATATAATGTGGAGTTCATCATTAGGGAAAATCAACAGAGACATCTGGAATAACAATAGATGTGCAACAGGGATCCCTTTTTGTCACCTATACTATTTCTAATGGTGATAGCCTGGATTATGAAGACAGCAATATCTAACACCAATAATGGAATTCAGTGGACCCCTACAAAGAGACTTGATAATCTGGACTTCGCTCAAACCTGGCAAACAGTAGTCTAGTATCTCTTGATGAAATCCCACTCCAAGATGTGGAGTCATGCGCCTATTTGGGCAGTCATGCAGGCAATGATGGGAAAACTGATGGAGATATTGAAATATGAATACAAAAGGAAAAAAGAGTGTTCATAGCACTGAAAACAATTTGGAAGTCAAAGACAATTAAAACTAATACTAAACTGAACATGTTTAACTCTAATGTTAAAACAGTACTGCCACATAGGATCAAAACATGGAGAACAACTAGATCAGCTACCATGAAACTACATACATTAATTAACTAGTGCCTGCACAGAACAGACAGAATTCAATGATATTTTAGAATCAATAATGTGGAGCTTAGGGAGAGAACTAAAGAAATTCCAGTGAATCAAGAAGTTAAGAAGACATATGACAGAACATGCATAGAGAAAACCCCAGAACAAAAAACAAGAATGGCATAACACTGCAACCAATAGGGACATAGAAATAAAGGCAGCAAAAAAAAAAACCCAAAACACAGAGAGTGAATTTAAAAAAGTACGGAAGACACAGGAACAGCTACGTTTGATAGCAAAGGATAGCTTCACTTTCTCATGAGTTGGTTTAGGGCATATACTCCACTGGGAGATGAAGAAGAAGAAAAAGAAAAAGAAGAAGAAGAAGGAAGGGGAGGTTGACGAGGAGGAAAAGAAAGAAGGAGGAGGAAAAAGGAAGAAGAAAGGAGGAGGAGGAAGAAGAAAGAAGAAGAAAAAGGAAGAAGGACAAAAAGGAAGAAAAAGAAGAATGGGAAGAAAGAGAAGAGGAAGAAAGAGAAGAAGGAAGAAGAAAAGGAAGAAGAAGAATGTAGAAGAAAGAGAATAATGAAAAAGGAGAAGAAAGGCAGGGAAGAGGAAAGTAGGAGGAGAAGAAAGAAGGAAGAAGGAAGGAAGGAAGGAAGAAAGAAGAAGAAGAAGAAGAAGAAGAAGAAGAAGAAGAAGAAGAAGAAGAAGAAGAAGAAGAAGAAGAAGAAGAAGAAGAAGAGAAGAAGAAGAAGAAGAAGAAGAAGAAGAAGAAGAAGAAGAAGAAGAAGAAGAAGAAGAAGAAGAAGAAGAAGGAGAGAAGAAGAAGAAGAAGAAAAAGGAAAAAGAGAGAAGGATAAGTAGGAAGAAGAAGAAGGAAACAGGGAGAAGGATAATTAGGAAGAAAGGAAAAGAAGAAGAAGAAGGAAGGAAAGGAAGAAAGGAGAAGAAAGTAGAGGGAATAAGATAAAGAAAAAGAAGAAGAAGGAAGTTTTTAGAAAAAGTTTAAATGGGACAGAAAAACTTTAATTTTACTGTTAAAAAAAAAGAAAGAAAATACTGACATTCTTGAAGATATGAACACAGAAGAAAACCTTCCTTTGAACAGCATCAGTTTTGGAAACAGAATCAGATCACGAAGACTGAAAAATTGTGGTCACACTGGAACTGCTTAGACAGAACAGTAATGGAAGGTCAGCCAGCTTGGAAGTAGACAGAGGGGATAAGAAACACCTTTCTTTTGAACATAGATGCAGGGAAAATGGCACTGGACTGAAAATCTTTAAGGTGGGCCACTATTGAACATATTCTGCAACAGTCCTGCGACATAATGATGATGATACTGAGCATGGAAACATCAACATCTGCTGTGAAAGAACAAGCATGACCATTGTCACTGACTGCCAAACGACTGTTAATGTCTCAAAAACTGTCAGTAACAAAAATAATCGAGAGGAAAAACAAACTAAATGAAAAGTCTGAGATGTTCCCATTTCACCTTACCCGACCATCCAGCACAGGTTTCAGAGTTGGAACTGGAACAGAGGTCAAGGGCAAATGTGGAGAGAGGTCATCGGTGTCAAGGCTGGTGGCGTCTTGAGTAAGAGAAGTATCCAGGTCGTCTTCTGAATCTAAGGAGCCTGCAGCTGGGTTGCCATCTCCACCACCTGTAATAAACATCCAATTACTCAAATTCCCTTCGCTTGACTTGTAGGGGCAAAACCGTCATTATACACAGTTAATTTAACTTACAAAAAAAAACAGCCATTTGACTACTAAATGTATGCATGCTTGCACATTATCAAGTGATGTGGTGCTAACAGCTATCAGGTATTCTGTTATCCTTATTGTCATCTCCCACTGTTGCCCTCAAGCTACCAGCGGAGGAACAGTTAGTAGTGCAGTGCTGGATGTGTGCCATTGGGTGATGTCCCTTCCTGTACAGTGTCTTTAATGTTGATGTTGCCTCTTCTTGTGAAAGCTTGTTGCTTTTGCTATATTTCTTCTTGCATTTAGCAGCGTTGCTGAATTTTAATAATATGCCCAAAACATTTGATCTTTTGCTTCTCGATATTTTTTGAACAAGTTTTGTTCCCACAATCTTTCTGACAGTGTAGTCTGTAGTTTCTTACTCAGTCTCTGATGGTTGAACTGCAGGCTTTCTTAAAGTGATTTTTTGCTTTGTGCATTCTCATGATCTGTGTGCGTTTACTACCTAGTTTTGAAACCTAGTGGTGACATCCCATCAGGTGTAAAAATACATCCAGTAGGTGATTCCCATTGTGGTTTTGGAAGACTAGATGTCCTTTTCCATGAGTACAGAGATCAAAATATCATATCTGACTTTTTCTGGCATACTCAAGATCAAGTGCTGCCATTATTCTCTCATAAACATTGAAAACACAAGTGCTCCATCTGATAAAGTATCTTTCCCTGGCCTGTAACTGCTGAAACCTCTAGTTTAAAGCTAAGAATCTTCTCCAGCACTTTGCCAAAAGTATTTTGTAAAGCGATAATCTACAAACTGCTGAGTCTAGAATGATCACTGTCTGATTTTGGAAGTGGGATTCAATAAATAGCTGTGTACCCATCTTAACTACTGGACGTAAATTTGCCTAGAAAAAACCAGACAGAGGCTGTTGGGGTTGGTTCTGCAACGTCCTGTAAAGGATACACAACTAACCTTGTACCCATCTTCCTCCCCATGACGCTTAAGAGCAGAAGTGGTTTATGATGATGACTGCTTACTGGGTGTGACATAAAAGAAGCCCATTACTTTACTACTATATCAATGGCATCCACATTCTACTCCAATTTCACTACTTCTCTCTCTCTGTTTCTCTCCTTCTCTCTTTCCACTATCTCTCTCATCCTTCCTCTCTGTCATGTAGCCAGCAGAATGTGTCTATGCTAGTAGTTCCATCCACACCCTTATGCAAATTATCTGTATTCAAATATGAACTATTCCACCATAAGTAAATAGTTCTTCTTTAATAAGTATGAGTCGGAATATATGTAAAGGAACTTTGTTCAATCCTAAACCTATTAGGAGTGAGTTATATTAAGAATTCACTCACAGGTAAGTGATTTCCATAAGGAGTGAAGCCAAGTTCTATGGCCGAACTACCGCTTTATTTGGCGGAGGGAGTTTTCCCCGCTTCTGGTTGAGGAGAGTTTGAAATTTTGGGGTCATTTTAGACGTAGCCCCTGGAGCCAGCAAATGATCTAACACCTTTTAGGTCAACTTACATATATCTGGTTTGAAAGTCACCCATTTCACCTGAGAATTTCAAGAGAGTGTGGGTAAGCTGTACTTTAATTACCTTAGTTCAAGTTATTTTTCCATGATGGATCAGTTAGACTGGTGCAGCTATGGAACACTGGTTGTACATCGTTGTCACTGGACTCAAATTACAGATACAATCCAGCTTCAGAGATTCAACTTCATTCTGATGAAAGATGTCCCCTTATATTCATTCATAAACCATCCATACACCTTTGGATTCATATATTCATTTGAAAATGACTTTACTAAGGCCTAACTGATATATGGAGAGAAATGTGGCCTATATTCAGGTTTTGCCACTACAGATGGCCGCCAGCCAATGCCTGAACTTTGTCTACTAACCTCAGTTTTATTGAACTTTAGATAAAAGGGAGTGATCCCTATTCTGCCATTCCTGACTGAGACTTTATTTGTGTCATACTATTCTATTGTTCTTTCTTCTATGTCAGTCTATTGAGATTTCCTAAATTGTTTGGAACCTATTACACAATGCATTGTTTTTCTTAACTTATCTTTGTTGGTGTCTGGTATTTCACAGTTCACTTTAGTTAGATCTGTGTGTGTATTGTTGTATTATCCAATTTTTGTTGATACTGTATTTTTATTATGACTGTGATAGTGATCCTATCCAGTCTGGGAGCTATTGTGGTGAGGAAGTCTGCCCAAGTTGCGCCCAGGAATATCTGTGGAAATTATGTGGTGCCAAATACTTAAGTTGCCTCTTCTCTGAAGTGGTATTGGATTGTTATTGGAGCTGTGGAGTAACACCTAGACCAATATGAGCTGCTATCACAACAATTTATCACTTCAGAGTGTCTTATATTAGTAGGGGAGACCCTAATTTAGACACATGACTCTGGTGACTCTCTCTCTCTCTCTCTCTCTCTCTCTCTCTCTCTCTCTCTCTCTCTCTCTCTCTCTCTCTCTTTCAAAGAGAGTGTGTGTATGTGTGTGAGTAGAGTAAATTACCTTGATTTTCCTCTGGGGTAAGCAGTGTCATGGCATAGATGGCACTCTCTGTGTCACTTTTCTCATCTTCTGTTTCAGTGGGGTCATGTGACTTAGAGTCCAGGCTGTCTGGCGATCACGTGACGTTCTAGCTAGAGAATGGTTCACACCTCTGGCTTGAATGGCGATATGTTCTCTGGTCTTCTGACTGGCGTCTGCAGTTGTCTGTGGGTAGACAAACATTGCACTTTCATTAAAGCAGATAAATCATGCGCAAATTTTACAGGATTAGGAGATGAGAGAGAGGGGGGGGGGGGGGTGGAGGGGGTTGACAATTTTACATAACTGCTTTCAATTGATGGATTACCACATTTACAATATGAAATATGAGAAAACAACAAATATTGTTCATAATTTATTGCCTGGCATATTTCGCTGTATCTGGTCAGCTGTATATGTCAGCCAATAAATTGCATAATATATTGTTTGTGTCCTCCAGATTTCAATTTTTAATGTAAACACATTGTTTAAGTTAATAGACTGGTAATCACTAGGCAAGCCTCATGTGATGTGGGATTGGAAATTGTCAAGGGTCCCCCCTTCCCCCTCTCCGAACACCCCTCTCTTAATTCCCCCAAACACATACAGTTGGAGAAGCGCTTAGAAAAACTTTCATGTCAAAGATGGTAACGGTCATTCTTGGGGTTTTCAGTGAAGTAAAGATGCAAGGAATATCTCTGTCTAAAAATAACATTAAAAAGCGTATTGCAGCCATGTCTTTAGACATTAAAGAGCAGATTTTGAATAAAATCATAATATCATAATTGTTTTCTTATCAAGTAAATAAGTCAATGAACATCCGCTCACGTTTTTGTTGTTTGTCTTTGTGAAATATATTTTTTCAGAAGGAGGACTTGCTGATGCCCAGGCTTTGATGACCCTAAAACCCCTCATGTAACTAGTCAACACGTCTCTTGAGCCACCCACTAAATCACCAGTACCTAACATTACACCTCCCCTTTGTCATAATTTTCATTTTTTTTTCCCTCTCCATTGTACCATGAAATCTGCCACTTGGGCATAATTTTTAATTTCCACCTGTAGATAAAGTCATAGCACCATTTGCCATGATCCCTCAATGACCATTAAAAATTATTATGTAACTGGCCGACATGACAACCTGACCCCTTCACTGAACCGACAGCAACTCACAACATGACTGACACCCACACTTTTGTAATACTTTTTTCGTTTTTACTCTATATAAAGGTGTAGCACTATATGACCAGCAAGCCCAGATGACCCCCCAATTCCCCCTAATACTCCTCATGTAACTAGCTAACACAACAAATTTGACTCCCTTCTCTGAACCACCGGCACCTATCACTAAGATACGACACCCGTTATTTTGCCATAATTTTTTTTCATTTCTACTCTATATAAAGTCACATCACAATATGACTAGGAGATCTCAATGATCCCTGCCTTCTTATGGCATGTTTGCAGGTGACCGCCTAATTATTTACTACCATAACCAAAGGTCATCAGCTAACAACCAACACCACAACAGACCGTTGGAGAGACTTGAGCGTCCTCGCCCGTCAACATGGCGCTTGATGCTGATGATGCTACTATTTGCCCACAGACAACCACCAGAGCCCTAGCTGACACCCGCCCTTATAAACAGTTTTACATATTTTACTATATAACCACATATACTTTCTATCCCCGTTTATGAAGCAACCAATCAGTATGCCTCTCTTTCTTTTTTCTACTATGTAACTTATATAAGGTTAGTCCTATATCATCACATGTTATCACTTATATTATATATATATATATATATATATATATATATATATATATATATATATATATATGTGTGTGTGTGTGTGTGTGTGTGTGTGTGTGTGTGTATATATATATATATATAACGCAAATACTTTCTATCCCCCACCGAAAAAAAAATTAATACCTCTAGTTTTATTCATTGTACTATATAACCCGTAAAACCGCCCCAGCCCCACCCACCTCCAGTCAGCACTACCCTGAAAGCCCTCAGATCCATTATCCGCCCACCCCACCATTCAACCACACATAGCCACAACCAATCTCAGCAACAGCTGACCCTTGACCCTAAATCACGTGACCCTAGCCTCACGCTAGCTGCCAGATGACCTAGATTTTTGGTAATACCAAAGCGGAAGTGCTGCCCCTTGCTCGGGAGGTGCAAATGATTGTTTCTTCTATTTCTTTGGGAGAGATGCTTTAACTAAGCGCAAAGAACTGCCACGTCCTAAAAATACAGGTCGTTAAAGTCCAGTCTACTATTTGTGTGATGTTAAGAAGATGTCAGACTATCTAATCTAAGAGAAAGGCGAAACTGTATCCTGAACCCAAGGTCTGTTGTCTAATGGCAGTCTACATCTCAGACTGAGTGTGCCAGTTACCTTTAAGTCTGGTAGTCTGGTAGTCTTAGTTTCAGCTTCATAGCAAACGGGTCGCCCCATCTTTGCTCCGCTCCTGTGCCAGCGAAAAACACCCAGAATGTTTATCACAGTCCCTTGTGGAAAGATTGACAGACTGCTGTCTCAGCATATCTAGCATACATTCGCATTAACGCATATGGTAGCCATCCGAAGTGCTAACACAAACAGTCCAGCATTAGAAATGCAGTTCATCATTGATGATAGCAGAACTTGTCGCCAACAGATCAGCAGTTGCCCGCGCGATCAATTTTAATACGGGTCCCGCCAGCATTGCACGACCGGCATCGCGCCATTTTCTGAATCTACAATTCACACCACGTTGGTCACAGTCGAAAAAACATTCCAAATGCAATCCGCAGCTCACAGGGTCACGCCATGCATTCAACTCAGAAGCTGGGCGACGAAACTATATCCAGTCTACAAATGGAGCAAAAATACTTCGGCCACCGTCCGGCAGAAGCAAAAAATTTGCCTCCGCTCCGAACAGCGCCGCTGTCTAGCGTCCATTTTAACCGGAAGTCACTCCTTTAAGTGATCTGAAAGAGGGGTGCAGAACCTGAACTCACTTGCTGATGGTCTCAGTGTGAGTACCTTATCTGGATTCGGCTGTAGGTGTAAATCCTCCCGTCCGATTTATGAGAAGAGCAGAACTCAGAACCCGAAGCTGCTGACTGACTGTCTAAATGAGAGTACATTGCCTGCTTAAGATGCGGAAATATATCCCTAGACCAGTCAACCATTATAAAGATGTGCATATATAAGTCTGTGGTCAAAGCACTCTGGAACTTCAACTGAAGAAAGTCCTGATGTGTTTCTAATTAACATGAACATTAGGTTAGTTGCGTATTCTTTACAGAACGCGGTTTCTTGTTGTGTGGTTTCTTTAGGCAAATTTAGTTGCGTATTCTTTACAGAACGTTGCGGTTTCTTGTTGTGTGGTTTCTTTAGGCAAATTTACACCCAGTAGTTTGCCATTGCCCCTGGACTGTCGGCCCCCTGATACCTCTGTCGAAACCAACGCAAGGCGCATGGCCTGCAGCTGGGATCGAACCCGGCACCGCGGCATTACGAAGCGTTCGTATCGACTTAGCCACAATGCCGACTACAAGAACATTAAGATGTCATAATTATTGGAGCAAACTGTGTCATGCTCATGGTCGAATGTTTTCTGTATCCTCTAGGCTTGCCAACCATGGTGACCTAGCACTGCATTATATTTGTAGCCTTGGTTCAGTTCTGATTATTATATGTTGCTTCAGTTGAAATGCCTTATAAGAGCTGCAGGAGTTTCAAGGAAAGACAGAATACGAAATCATGAAATCAGACGAATGCTAGGAATAAAGCCAGTCTTACAGGTCATCAAAGAACAACAAATGAAGTGGTTTGGACACCTAACAAGAATGCCCTGGTACTATCTGCCCCAGCGAGCCACACTAAAACGTTACAACGGGTATTGAGCGAGTGGAAGACCTCGGAAAATATGGAGTGATGGCATTAAGAACAGCCTTACAGAAATGAACATCAGTCTTAATAGTGCTCTTGACAGAACTCATCAGTGAACATTACATCTCCCCCCTCCCCCCCCCCCGACACTTCGATGAGGTACAATGTGGAAGAGAAGCAGAAGAAGAAGAAGAAGCTTCAGTATGGTAATAAATGTTATGTTAATTCTAATTATATATGTGTGCATGCTGATTCTACAAGAATATTTTGCGCATCTTTACTGTGAAACACAGTTATGGTCTAATAAATTGTTGGTTGGTCTTTAACTAGATGTTTCTCGGGTGTCCACGTTTTCTATTTCAGTGGGTTCCACCTACCATCTAGTTCCCACAACAAGAATAGTCCCCCCCCCCCCCCCCCCCCACGAGTTAAGAAGTGATGACTGTCTTGTAAGTCTATCCCGCTACTAATAAGACCGATTGTCTTTTACGACACAAGCGTAAACAAGACTGCAGGCGACCGCTCTGTGTTGCATGTAATTAAAAGTCTTGTGTCCTTATAGAAATATACACATCTGGCAGATCTGTCTTGCAGATACATTCTTGGGAAAAGAACAGCATTTGGTGGCAAACGGCACAACTTTTGGGGAAAAAGGAAGTATAAGGTAAAGAGTTAAATACAATGATTGCTGGACCATATGAGTGGGGTCGGACAAAAGCACTGACCTGACCCCTTATACTGCTGATCGTGTATGATAGTGAATTATTTTCGCCCATGCTTTCTTGCAGGGAACATAATGATGAGCACTGTGTTTCTCCATAAAGAAGGCGTCTATGACTACAGATTCATAATTGAAAATCTTTATCATGAACAACAAGCAGCCATCAGAGCAGCTGGTGAAACATCTGATTGGTTCGAGGTACAAAAGGGGGTGAGGCAGGGGTGCATTCTCTCACCATACCTATTCAATATATACTCAGAAAATATAATGAGAAATGTCAAAAATGATCAGACTTGTGACAGTTATGATCCGCTCAAAATTGGTGGCAACCCTATTCCGGAACTCCGCTACGCAGATGACACAGTCCTCCTTTCGAACAGCGTAAATGGAATCGAAAATTTAATATTGTCTGTCCAAAAGCACAGTGAAGATCAAAATCTGTTCTTGAATTTAAAGAAAACGAAAATAATGTCCACAGATAAAACTGGCTGTCACCCAAATATAACAATAAATAATGAAGAAATTGAAAATGTCACACACTTTGAATATCTAGGATCTATGGATGATTGTTCAACAGAAATTAAAAGGAGGATGGCCTTGGCAATGCAAAGATTGAACAGCCTTAAAAGTCTATGGTTAAGCACCAGCAGGGAGAAAAAAATTAGAATTTTGAGAGCATGCATCTTCCCTGTGGCTACATACGGATGTGAGTCGTGGACTATCTCTCAGTCCTTAAGAAAGAGAATGGGGGCTATTGAGCTGAAATGCTATAGAAAGATTCTCAGAATATCTTGGACAAAGAAGAGGAGAAATATTGACATCTTAAAAGATCTGAACATCAAGGAAGATTGGCTAATTAACAGCATCCTTTCTCGGAAGCTGAAATATTTTGGTCATATCAAGCGCCACAACGAATTAGAAAACAATTATAGCTGAAAACAATTATAGCTGAAGGCATGGTACCAGGAAGGAGGGGCACAGGATATAAGTGACTCCTTGAGTATGAAAGTATATGAGGCAGGAGAACTGGCGAGAGACCGAGTTTCTTTCAGACAGACTGTGATGAGAGCGACGTTCTGCAAAGGACCTGCTACATCAGTCTATGACCAGAGGCTTTTCTTCTTCCCTACTTTGCTTTCTCCAGTTCCGGTTAAGGCCTTAGGCAGGTGAGAAAATAGAGGTCAGAAATGTTCTATAACCAGCCTGTGATGGTGAATAAAACAGCATATCTAAATCTTTCCGAACTGAGTGAGCACTAACAATGTCATCGTGATTCCAGCGCATGGGTCCGCATGTGAGAACTGAACACAGAGCGCTTTGACATTCTCTTTAAGTGACGGAGAAATTAAACTCAGTGGCTAACTAGCTGTGTGGCAAAAATACTAGACATGTGATATGTCGTATAGGCGTACAAGTTACAGTAATACTCTGATGTTTTGCTGTGCCAGAAATTAAACTCGGTGGCTAGGTATGTGGCAAAATTACTAGACATGTGATATGTCGTATATACGTACAAGTAATAGTAATAAGCTGATCTTTTTGTGGTTTCTTGGTAACGTACATATAGAGTGTGAGGGCGTTGCTTTAACGCAATACAAACTATGAATAAGAAGTTCGGCAAAGGAAACATTTAGAATAAGATCTCTATCAGAGGAAAGATCGTGTGAAAACCCAGCGAAACCATAAGCGAGCCGAAAAAGTCACAGTAATAATGTATTGAGTTGCTTCTTGCTCTCGGCTTAGCTGCTGTGATTTCTCACCGTCATGTAGCAGGTCCTTGGCCGACTGTCGCCATCATCACAGCCCGGCTAAAATAAACTCGGTCTATCACCGGTCAAGCCTCCTTGATAATTTTTCTACTTAATTAAGGTGTCTCTTGTATCATGTGCCCATCTTCCTATCTGTCGACCACTCTCCCTCATGCCCACCATGACTGTTCTTTCCAATCCACTGTGGCGCTTTGCAGTCTGTGTCACTTCTATTTTCGGTCCCACCGGTCATGACTGAATCTTTCTACTTAATTCCACTGTATCATGGCGCATTTCCTATCTGTGTCACTCCCTCATGCCCACCATGACCATTTTGGCAATCCACTGGGCGCTTTGCAGTCTGTGTTCAAATAAAAAAACTTTGGTCAATTAACTGTCAGTTTCTTTTATCCGTAATTGTCTAACAAAAAGGATCAGCTCTTAAAACGAAAAACCTGCAGTTAGATAATCAAAAGCAGAGACAATGTTCTCAAAGTGCATCCACTGGTCTGAAATGCACGAGGAGACAGATGCGACACAGATAGTATTTATGAGTAAGATACGGAACATCACCACGCACGCAGAAAGCTCGAGCCACAAAGACACAAAAGAAGATGACAGATTTTCTTATAGTAAAATAGGCTTATAGTATATTTGTGTACATTACTACTCTCATATTGATCGTTTTATAGAATTAAAATTTATATATATAATTCACGTGTAAAGGATTTTATTTTCATTTTCGTCCCAAGTCCGCAGTAACATCACGTTACTTATAAATTGAGGAAATTTTGTTATCCGTCTATTTGGTTGCCCACCACAGCCCTGTTCCGCACGGTGACGGTTGACAGAAGTTTTACTGTATATAGTTTGGGTATGTTCAGTGGTAAACTAACATTATAAGATAGCATTGCAAACTGCACCACGATTTTAAAAGTAAGATAAAAAAGGACCCTTTTAAACGTCTTAGCATTTTTGATGCACATAGTGCTAGATCCGTATCCTCATAGACTGACTCTCGACGATGCACATAGTGCTAGATCCGTATCCTCATAGACTAACTCTCGACGATGTACATAGTGCTAGATCCGTATCCTCATAGACTGACTCTCGACGATGCACATAGTGCTAGATCCGTATCCTCATAGACTGACTCTCGACGATGCACATAGTGCTAGATCCGTATCCTCATAGACTGACTCTCGACGATGCACATAGTGCTAGATCCGTATCCTCATAGACTGACTCTCGACGATGTACATAGTGCTAGATCCGTATCCTCATAAACTGACTCTCGACGATGTACATAGTGCTAGACCCGTATCCTCATAGACTGACTCTCGACGATGTACCGATACGTATCCTCATAGACTGACTTATCGACGATTGTACATAGTGCTAGATCCGTATCCTCATAGACTGACTCTCGACGATGCACATAGTGCTAGATCCGTTATCCTCATAGACTGACTCTCGACGATGTACATAGTGCTAGATCCGTATTCCTCATAGATTGACCTCTCACAACGATGACATAGTGCTAGATCCGTTATCCTCATAGATTGACTCTCGACGATGCACATAGTGCTAGATCCGTATCCTCATACCGTTTTATCCTCATTGACTCTCGACGATGCACATAGTGCTAGATCCGTATCCTCATAGACTGACTCTCACAATGTACATAGTGCTAGATCCGTATCCTCATAGACTGACTCTCGACGATGCACATAGTGCTAGATCCGTATCCTCATAGACTGACTCTCGACGATGCACATAGTGCTAGATCCGTATCCTCATAGACTGACTCTCGACGATGCACATAGTGCTAGATCCGTATCCTCATAGACTGACTCTCGACGATGCACATAGTGCTAGATCCGTATCTTCAAAGACTGACTCTCCACGATGCACATGGTGCTAGATCCGTATCCTCATAGACTGACTCTCGACGATGCACATAGTGCTAGATCCCGTATCTCCTCATAGACTGACTCTCGACGATGCACATAGTGCTAGATCCGTATCCTCATAGACTGACTCTCCACGATGCACATAGTGCTAGATCCGTATCCTCATAGACTGACTCTCGACGATGCACATAGTGCTAGATCCGTATCCTCATAGACTGACTCTCCACGATGCACATAGTGCTAGATCCGTATCCTCATAGACTGACCCTCGACGATGCACATAGTGCTATATCCGTATCCTCATAGACTGACTCTCACAATGTACATAGTGCTAGATCCGTATCCTCATAGACTGACTCTCGACGATGCACATAGTGCTAGATCCGTATCCTCATAGACTGACTCTCGACGATGCACATAGTGCTAGATCCGTATCCTCATAGACTGACTCTCGACGATGCACATAGTGCTAGATCCGTTATCCTCATAAGACTGACTCTCGACGATGCACATAGTGCTAGATCCGTATCCTCATAGACTGACTCTCGACGATGCACATAGTGCTAGATCCGTATCTTCAAAGACTGACTCTCACGATGCACATAGTGCTAGATCCGTAATCCTCATAGAAGGACTCTCGACGATGCACATAGTGTAGATCCGTATCCTCCTCATAGACGTATCTCCACTGCACATAATGCTAGATCCGTATCCTCATAGGACTGACTCTCCACGATGCACATAGTGCTAGATCCGTATCACTCATACTGACTCTCGACGATGCACAATAGTGCTAGATCCGTATCCTCATAGACTGACTCTCGACGATGCACATAGTGCTAGATCCGTATCCTCATAGACTGACTCTCCACGATGCACATAGTGCTAGATCCGTATCCTCATAGACTGACTCTCCACGATGAACATAGTGCTAGATCCGTATCCTCATAGACTGACTCTCGACGATGCACATAGTGCTAGATCCGTATCCTCATAGACTGACCCTCGACGATGCACATAGTGCTAGATCCGTATCCTCATAAATTGACTCTCGACGAACGACGTGGTCAACATCACTACGGCAGCCTTTAATTGCCACAACATGACCTGGTACCTATCTGAGGCCGGTGCTATCTGCAGCAATGAAGCTCAAAGGCTGGGAATGTTGAAAAAGAAGCAGACTATTATTCGTCTCGTATTATGGGGTTGTAGATGTCATAGCTGGGGACGAAACAAGGGAAAACAAGGAGGGAGACGAGGAAAGAAATGTGGTTAGGTCAATAAGTAGTTCCCTACTGGGCTGCAAAAACAGGGAAAGTAAAGAAAAGATACTGGTTCTTCTGGTGCAGGAGTCATGAAATATTACTCATGGCTCAGGCGATGAACATGTGAATAGTGAATTACACAACATAAAACAACATAGGCAGCCCCTGCACAGACCCTGTGCACGAACTACAAGTTTTATCCTGACAAAAATAAATGGAACATAATCATCACATTCAACATCGGTTTATTTTCCTGAACACAAAACTAGTTTGCTTCGCAAAAAAAAAAACGATGCGTTAATTATCAATAACGCGTTCGAACATTTCATGTGCTAATCACTTCAGCTAACAAAGTTGAGAGCTCCATTTTTTTAAAGCGACCTACTGTCAACATCTCTGGCAAGGATGCATATAGAAATCTAGATATAACACAGTCTATCTAGTGAATGTGCAGCCAAAACAGGAAAAATGTGAACCAATTCATATCTCAACTCAGTCAACCTGAACCTACATTGCGCTAAGAACCCTGTACGGTCTCGCAAAGAAAAGTCAGGACTGCATCTAGTCTCACTGCCGCCGACCCAAGAGCCAGAGAGAGCCTTTTCTCAAGTCTGTGGTCTTCTATAACCTTCACAAACAATCATCATTCGCTGGTCACTTCCGGAGAGTTCCGATCTCTAAACCTTCCAGTTTGAGTCCGTCAAGTGTAGCGAAACCAGAATTATTAACAGACTAACAACCTATCCCTACCAGCCTGTTACAGATGTGTAACAAAATAATCGTATGTTACACTTCCTATAATAAACACAGGCGTAAATATCTGCCAGCCTTGTTATAATCTATAAACACAATGGCATCTTAAATACTTGTCAAGATGCAGTGTGGAAACTGACCCGCTGACTCTATCTGTTTGCCCGGCTCGAAGCAGGGCAGCAACAAATAAAGAACCTAACACTTGACAACAATAAATATGTCATATCTACAAGCGGACCCCGACTAAGAACCAGAGATAAAATCAGGAGACGGAGAAAGTGACGCCAGCAGGATATTTGCTTTTCAGACTGGTCGATGGAGACACAAGCTCACTGACGCAAGACTGGTTGTGTAACAAATACTGCCCAGTTTGCCTGTGTTCATACAAACAACAATTAAACGAATGTAGATGTGGATGTGTAGCGTAAAGGTAATCGAAAATTTAATATTGTCTGTCCAAAAGCACAGTGAAGATCAAAATCTGTTCTTGAATTTAAAGAAAACGAAAATAATGTCCACAGATAAAACTGGCTGTCACCCAAAAATAACAATAAATAATGAAGAAATTGAAAATGTCACAAACTTTGAATATCTAGGATCTATAATAAACAACAATGGAGACTGCTCGACAGAAATTAAAAGGAGGATGGCTTTGGCAATGCAAAGATTGAACAGCCTTAAAAGTCTATGATTAAGCACCAGCAAGGAGATAAAAATCAGAATTTTGAGAGAATGCATTTTCCCTGTGGCTAAATACGGATGTGAGTCGTGGACTATCTCTCAGTCCTTAAGAAAGAGAATAGGGGCTTTTGAGCTGAAATGCTATAGAAAGATTCTCAGAATATCTTGGACAAAGAAGAGGAGAAATATTGACATCTTAAAAGATCTGAACATCAAGTAAGATTGGCTAATAAACAGCATCCTTTATCGGAAGCTGAAATATTTTGGTCATATCAAGCGCCACAACGGATTGGAAAAAACTATAGCAGAAGGCATGGTACCAGGAAGGAGGGGCAGGGGCCGACCGACACGAAGATGGGCACAGGATATAAGTGACTCCTTGAGTATGAAAGTATATGAGGCAGGAGAACTAGCGAGTGACCGAGTTTCTTTCAGGCAGACTGTGATGAGAGCGACGTTCTGCAAAGGACCTGCTACATGATGATGAGATGTGGATACATAAATCCAAAGATCCGTCGAGGAAAATGACTGCATGAAATAAAAAAGTAGTTAGCAAAACGACAGTAGGTATCCAACATCAGTTCAAGCAGGTAAAGAGCTAGCTGTTCCATCCAAAAACAGGTATCATTAACAGTTTATGGGGAAACCTTCTAACAACATGCTTAGGACGCTTTTCTACTGAAACCTATAGGGTAAAAATGGGGTGGGGGGGGGGGGGGGGAATGCATAGGACAGTAGAAGATCGGAGGACATAGCTTGAGTTAATGGACGGTCTATGCTCAGTTGGGGGAAGGCAATTAAAGAAAGAAAGAAAGTAGGAGTGAAAGAAAGAAAGAAAGAAAGAAAGAAAGAAAGAAAGAAAGAAAGAAAGAAAGAAAGAAAGAAAGAAAGAAAGAAAGAAAGAAAGAAAGAAAAGAAAGAAAGGAAGAAAGAAAGAAAGAAGAAAGAAAGAAAGAAAGAAAGAAAGAAAGAAAAAGAAAGAAAAGAAAGAAAGAAAGAAAGAAAGAAAGAAAGAAAGAAAGAAAGAAAGAAAGAAAGAAAGAAAGGAAAGAAAGAAAGAAAGAAAGAAAGAAAGAAAGAAAGAAAGAAAGAAAGAAAGAAAGAAAGAAAGAAAGAAAGAAAGAAAGAAAGAAAGAAAGAAAGAAAGAAAGAAAGAAAGAAAGAAAGAAAGAAAGAAAGAAAGAAAGAAAGAAAGAAAGAAAGAAAGAAATATTAGGGCAAGGGAAAAAAGGACAATCGCCCACGCCTTTAGACAAATTGGAAATATAGGACTAGACCTATATTTTAACAGACCAATCGGCACTTGGTGTGTGATGTAGTCAACAGTACGCAGGTGGCGTTTACTTCCCAGGACTTTACCTGGTACCCATTTAAGGCTGGGTCGAGCTGAGAGCCAAAGTAATATTTAAACACAAAAGTCTGGCTTCGTCATACCGGAAGTCACGAATTTCGGATCCGCATGCTAGTGTCTAGCCACTGCACCACGGCGGCTCCCATTATAGGAAGTAATATTGCAATGCTCACCATACCGATTTTAATCTTTTGAAATATGGCGCTTGTAATCTATTCTAAAAGTCAGGCCCAACTTTAGAAATCTGTAACTCAAAAACTCAGTCGAAATTTGGCATGCAACCTATTAATTATCAGGACCTTGTAGGAGAATAATTATATTGTATTTTATAGTGGTATGTGAAGAAAGATTTAAAAAAAAAAACGATTCAAAGCATGCAATTAGCATGTTTACAACAAACAACATGAGATAAAGTTGGCTAAGCTTCAAACTACAGGCGTTTTGGAGTTAATGCTGGTGAGAAACTAAGGTGTGCTCATTTTGAAAAATGAAGTGCATACGTCAAGTACTGCCATAATAGTTGTTGACTGGCACTTTATCTTTTCTTATATCATCATGCAGCAAGTCTTTTGCAAAACTTCGCTTCCATCTCCGTGCCTTGTGTATTTGCATGCCAAGTGTATCTAACATAGCCTGTCAGTATTGATACTGGTTGACCCACGTTCCTACCTCAAGCAACCATGATTTATATCACTACTCTTTCTAAGCCACTACAGCTTCTAGTTTAGCATTCTTCTTACAGTCGATTGTCAGGGCATGCTCCACCCTATAGCGTGATCCTTGTCCAAATGGGGTCAGGTTATCCGTGTCGTGTGGCGTTGGTCCTCGTAAACATATCCACAGTCTTCCTTCTCGTGTACTACCACCTACTTCTGATATAGATTCCCGCACATGCCATAGTGAACAACTTTGCAATAACCTTCCTCTTCGTCCCACACTTTCTCTAAAGTTCCACTTGTCGCAATGTATCGCAATTATCCCCTTCTTCTATAGTGCACAAATAATGTGAATGTTTTACTACAGATAAAGGTAATCATAAGTTATTTGTGAGTGAGGTAGTCTCCTTTAAAACATAACGTTTTGTATCTTACGGTGTTCTCAATATTTTGGTTATTTAAAAAAAAACATATTTGAAAAAAAAAAAAATATAACACGTCTGCATCTTCCACAAACTTTAACATGGCCAAGTATTTCAGTCCCGAGGCACGATATTGTTTTAGAGCTAACTCTCTCCACGTTCACTGTACTCTACTTACCTTAAAATAAACAAAACATGTTCAGAGTAAAACACCCAGATGTCGCTTGTTCCTCCCTTACATCGATTATTGCGCAAGTAAGTGGAAAGCTCTCTCCAGAATTTCCCATCATTTCCCTTTTCTTAACAGGTGTTAATAAGTAGCAACTACCAACAGCTTATCCTTACTTGAAACATTTAGCAGGTGTGTTTTGTATGTGTATGTGCTCGTATATATGTTTGTGTCTCTGCTATCATTGCTGACTGAATTCTTCATCATGCTGTGAATTGTGTCGAATATCGCAACGTGGAATGTACATCTCGCTGTTACAGCCACATACATACACATTGAGTCTGATAAATATCCCTTTGTTCGACATCTTGGAGCCTCTTAAGTAAACCCTGACAATGCACGCATCGTGGGTTATCTCAAAGTGGAAGATGAGGCGAAACACTCCCTTCTCGCTGTCCAAATAGACGGACAGATCCCAGCAGTGCCAAGTTGGATTTATTGTAAGCATAGTGCCAAGAAACGGATTTTTGGTAACATATGGAAGCTAAGGCTGTATACTGGGATGTCTGGATAGCGACATGGGAAATATACCTCCATATCACGTGTAGGTAATTTTTCTAATTTACTGCAGTTGTTATTCTTGAACTGCAACGCCTAGCTGCATAAGCAGATATTGACAAACCAAAAAAAAAAAAAAAAAGAAGTAATTCTTGATAACAGTATTAGGTGTTGCAATATATTGCAAACGATTTCTCTGATAAACAACTTGTCTCACAGAAACACGTGTGTGTGTGTGTGTGTGTGTGTGTGTGTGTATTGTGTGTGTGTGTGTGTGTGTGTGTGTGTGTGTGCCAACTGCCTTTACTGCCAGTATTTCCTCCTCTTTAGGGCGATGTAGAACAGGGAGGTTGTGAGCCAGGGGATCTAAAGCCGGTGGATGAGTGCAGTTACCACACGTTATGCAGGTCAGGAATAGTTGTGTCCTCAACAACAACAACGATCATCAAACGTCCAAGGATTCGAAGCTGCGTCTCATGAATGACAGCCCAGCTTTCGTAACCGCTCTCTGTTCAATGACTTGTCTGATTTCTGACTTGTCTAAGCGAGCCTTTCCTCTACTGTATGCCTTGTCTTATTTCTGACTTGTCTAGGACGAGCCTTTTCCTCTACTGTATGCCTTGTCCAATTCCTGACTTGTCTAAACGAACCGTTTCTCTGTTGTATGACTTGTCTTATAACCGACTTTTCTAGGCAAGCCTTTCCTCTATTAAAAGAGTTGTTTCATTTCCAACTTGTTTATACGAGCTTTTCCTCTATTGTGTGACTTGTCTAACTCCTGGAGCAACTTCAAAATGTTTACTGTCTGTGTCTTATAGTATCAGACATTTGGGGCACAGCGGGATATATCTATAAACATATGTTTCGGTTTCAGGCAGGGTACTAATGTGTCCCCAGATTTCTGGGTATGACGCTAGAGCATGTATTCAGAAACCATGAGTTGTAAACCCTTTGGCTGGTTACTATATATATCGCAACCCTTTGGCCTTGATTCCATGATAGATACCGTAAATCTGGCAGAAATCTAGCTTTTCTGCCAACCCTCGGGCGTGAACCCGTACGACAAGGAGTTCGTCACCGGGTCGCCGCGCAGGGTGCTTTAACCAACTGCGCTAGCGAGCCGGGCGTCGCTGAAGCTAAGTGCTAGTTTATTATGTTATGGGGCTGGCAAGTGGTGCTTTAAATAGATGCTATTGTAAAACTTGATTGACTGAAAGATGTAATTTCATCGCTACAGCAATCAGTTACTGTTGCATGCAATTTGATAGGGAATCCATATAGTCATGTCTCTGAAGCAGATGGTTCAGCGGCAATGAAACCCCAGTAGAGACACAGACAGTAAGGTCACTGAAAGATCAAACCGTCGACAGTAGCAACACTGCAGTCATCGACCTGGCTTTTGTTTGTCTGGCCTGAAAATGTCTGGACATCTATCTGATCTTCTGTGTGCTTGTTGACGACGGAGATAGCCATCAGGCGGAGAATTAGCATGATCAATGGCAAGAAAATCGACAAGTTTCAAATGTCAGAGATCGATGTTGTTGATTCCAGCGTGAGCACAACCAGCATATTATCCTTATAGAAACTGATAAAGTAACATGTGTGTGCATCGCTGACACAGATTGTGTTTGAACTCATCCTTGCCCAGTGAAGATACATCAATCCAAGAGATTACGGAGAATGCTCGCTCAAAACATTTCCCCAGTGAATACAAATGAGAATATTTTGAGTGCATTGCTTCTTATCACAGATCTGTTATTTGTTTAAGCGTTATAGCATAAGCAACGAACTCTTGTTGTTGTTGTTGTTGTTGTTGTTGTTGTTGTTGTTGTTTTTCAATTCATTATTACACAGAAGGCATATTTACAAATCCAACATCTAAAACTGAATAGAATGTCAGAAAGGTCAGGAAATATCGTATAACTGTCCATAAAGTCCGGATAAAATAAATATCATATATATATACACACACCACAAGACATATATATATATACACACATATATATATATATATATATATATATATATATATATATATATATATATATATATATATATATATATATATATATATATATATATATATATGAGTAAAGTCTCACATAATCTAAATACAAACTAAACAGTTTTACCACAGACGACGTAATATGTAAGAGGAAACAGATTTACCACAAATAATCTATTTACAAATAACTACAACATAACTTGGCATACTACATTTCCTAGGAAACACAGATTTACCAGACACACGACTAAGCACGATTTAACTAAACTCGTTCTATTTATGAATTAACTAGTGATCACTACATACACGAGCAACAATGCTAAATCTTAGCACCGACTCACACCAACACTCACCAACTTGTGGCTAAAGCAGCCTTCTCGGTGGGGCAACAACAAATACTACTCCCAGAACTCCTCCAACCAACGTTTCGATCAGTGAGCCCACAAGCAAACGATTCACAATGTCGCAATCTGACAGTTCTGTCACGCCTGTGAACTAACATTAAAAATATTAATTCTAGCGAATGCGACTTGTGCGTTTTTTTTTAGTTTGGCTCACCCTGAGAGAAAGTGGGTCAGAACACACTCCCCCGACACGGCATCAGCACATGGCAGCCGCACGCGCACGCCATTGAAGTATTGATTGAAGCAGCTGCTTGTGATGGCTGGGCCCGGCATTCTTGGAGACTCCACCAGTGCGTCATAGAAGTCACTAGAAACTGCTCTTGTTTATGTACAGGTTAACCATTCACAAAAGGTTGGGGGGCGGGGTGGGGGGGGGGGGGGGGGGGGACGGGTCTTTTAGCAGAGTAGTTATATTTTGAACTATACCTACTTGCTTGTAAATGCCTGAGTCCCACCCCCCCCCCACCCCCCCCCCCCCCCCCCCCCAAATTTTTCCACAACTCATGTCTGGCTTTTTGTTAATATGAATCTGGAATAAATTAATTGTTTGTTTCTGCGAGTTGGCTTTTAACCCTCTCTAAAACGCTTCGGTATTTACTTTACCCGATATTTAGTTTAGTTCCGTTGCATCGAGGTCACTCAAGTGTTTGAACCATGCATACCTGTAAGAGAGCTGTAATTTGGAGGCTCCGGCATCTTGAGGCCTCAAAGTGCCCCCCCCCCCCTCACCCCATTACCCCAAATTGTAAACGGAAAACGTATACAATTTGTGTGTGTTTAACTGTTAAGAAAACATTACGTAGTGAATATGTGTCATGATCATCATCTTTTAGTGTCTTGCCGACTGGCGTGGTTGACCATTACCTCTCCACAATCTGCGATATGCAACTGCGTGTATCAATTCGTACTTTGACAATCCCTCCATGTCATCACAAAAAGCTGTTAGGAATCTTCTCGCGCTGTCTTCCTCTGCCTCCACCTCCAGATATCTTTACAGTGGTCACAATATGTTCCAGTTTCCGATACAAACATCAAGTAAGCTGTATCACGTCACTAAGACATCAGTATCAGTTGAAAATGGAGATATTCTTCTAAGGCGCCGTCAAGTCTGGGTATTTCTAAATGAAGACACTGTGTTCATACTTCTTATGTCGATGTTCTATTTTTTATGTTAGTGTTCGCTTGTTTTGTTTGGGATCAAGACACATCTATAGTGTCACTAGCAACATGTCTTGTTGACAATATTTTGAAGTCTTATCTTGCAAGAAGTTGCTATTTGAAATCAGAGGTTCCTAAAGAAGACTTATGACAATGACCGGATGATTTATGAGTTTTAAGTCGGGGTTATATTCACAGCACAGCAGACACGCCCATGGGCGCTCAGATTCTCCCGTCACCATACAGTCTACATCATGCGGTTGATAGTGTCAATTCTGTGCTGATTAACAAGACTTCGTGTACGTCCGGTGTGCCTCTCATGCTTGGCTGTGATGATCATATAATTCCGTCGTGATATGAAACTGTGATAGGCTGGAAAACGACAAAGGCTACTGTTCAGCATCTCAACGATTTTGATTTAATCTGGTTTTTAAAATGACCAAGAGGCCACAGGAACAGCTTTTAGTTTTCTGGCCACTGGGTACAAAAAGGCCAACTGACTCAGTATTTGCCTTCTATTTGACTTCCGGACGCACCCTGTGGAGACCTACCCGCTGTTGTAGCTCTGCACTAAGGGCTTGCCAGCATGGGTGAGAGCGACTACAGGGGAAGTTCGGTTGTCTGACTTATATTACTGGCTGATCTCACGGTACGTTTCAACTGGTTAGGTGGTGTTTGATTTGATTTCCATTATATATCCTCGCTAGGAGATAGTTTGATGGCCGGTCACTATAAGTGATTTGCTGGCAAATTGAAGCTTAACGAACATGTTAAATATGTTTCAGTTTTTGCCATTGTTGAGATAATCGCGCTGGTGTCATTATCATATTTCCTTGTTAGCTGATGATCTCTTTAAAATCGAGCACACGTTTGTTGTTAAAGTTCTTATTCGCTGACCACGCTGATTTTATGTTAAGTGGAATAAACAGATGTTCAATGTAGTAATCATAGTTCCAGTTGTTGTTTTTTTATTTTGTGTGTTGTGTGTGTGTGTGTGTGTGTTCGGATTAGGACTTGTAGTTAGCGAGTCTAGTTTATTTGTTGCTTGGCTGATCTAGACTTTACACAAAAGATTTCCTGTCAGGGTGAGAGACAGTTGATCTTACCTCCGCCTCTTTTTTTTTCCCCTTGTTACCGAGGCAGCTAAAGGTTGGGTTTTGGCTCCCACTAGCCATGTCACATTGTAGAGCTCTTGTTGGTTCGGAGTCGAGGAGATTTCAAGGAGTAGATTTGAAAATTATTCTGTGTAGTTATCTCTTCTAGTTCCTTGATTACAAGATACACCCTCTGCTTTGCTTCTAGTACAGAACCCAATTATTTGTTATTTTGAAGCCCCCTCTCCCACCCTCCCGGGCTGTCGGGCGCCCTGATACAACCTAAAGGTTAAACGTGGTTTCTGGGACTTGTGCCTGGGGGTTTTCATCCGAATGGTGGCAATTATATTGTCGGAGGATGATCGCTCAGTGTGATGTCCTGGTGGGGGTAACAAGTCAGTCAGTCACTGATTAGCCATATCAGAAAAAAAAGGGCAATCCACATTGTTCGTTGACATCACGAGGAGGGCAAGACGTGCACGTCGAGATGCGGGAGCAGTCTCCGTGGAAGAAAGTTGGTTGACAGTGTTATTAGCATCATTGCATAGACGGACATCTGTAACATAAATGACTGGCCGTACACGAGACAGAGGGCTGTGCACAGACAGGATGACGAACGCCAGATAGCCAGGTACAGTAGCAACTTCACAGTATTATAGAATGATAGCTCTAAGACTGACAGATCTGGCTGATGCTGCCACCAACCTCTGTCGAAAAATTCTTAGTTACAGGTTGGGTTTTTAACCCACGTGGGCTTTTTGTAGAAAGCAGCTAACATACTGTTTTTGTATACCTGTTTTCTCCATTTGGACTGCTACTAGAAGGGTTGACCACCCAAGAATCCCACTCAATTAGGCAAACTCAAAATACCCCAATCGCTATCTTTGGAAATTATTATGAATGTAACGTCACGAGCTCGGTGTCACAGTGCATGATCCTGGTCTACGGGCAGTCCTGTGAAGATAGCGGTAATCAGGCCATGGTGTTGTGTTAATTCATGTCTTGAGATGTCGACTGCAATTACTCCTATTTCTTCTTCTTCTTCCTCCTTCTCTTCTGCTTCTTCTTCTTCTTCTTCTTCTTCTTCTTCTTCTTCTTCGCGTGCGTGTATATGTGTGTGTATATGTGAGTATGTATTCGCGCGCGTGTGTGTGTATGTGCACGCGTGCAGGGAAGAGAGATGGAGACTGGGGCAGCTACTTTTACAGGTTTATTAGACCGGTCAACTGGTTCTAATAATTTTTAATACAACAGTGTTCGGGACAGTACAGCGGGACAGTACAGCGTTCATTGCCGAGGCACTGTTATAAACTGGGCTCACAAGTGTGGATATGGAGGCTGAGAGAAAGGGAAGACAGAGAGAGACAGGGAGACACAGAGAGAAAGAGAGAAAGAGAGAGAAGAGAGAAGAAAGAAAGAAAGAAAGAAAGAAAGAAAGAAAGAAAGAAAGAAAGAAAGAAAGAAAGAAAGAAAGAAAGAAAGATTGGTTCTATGGATTGCAGACTGTCAAATAATTCATATGCAAATATATGTGAATATTAAGCGTTACATTTGCATCAGAAAAACAACTACTGTTTTCACTTATAATAATGTACAAAATTCCATTTTCTGTACGCGATTTTAGTCGAAAATGTCTCTACCATTGCTGCAGGGGGTATGGACGTGCGGAGTTGTTGAGACGATAGAGAATTCGGAAAGTTTGTTAGGTTGTGAAGGAAAATGAGAAAACGCTTTCCTTGCCTAGAGACTTGCCTAATGAGATCAGAAGGGGGTAACACGTGGCAATTTCGCTCTCTGCGAGGACTCGGGATTTTAAAAAAAGGTGACTTAACGAGAAGATTTCAAACAGTCGAGGTGAAAGTCTTTAACCAGCAAATGAAATTAGCTTGCCCAGGCCAATGGTCGTTGTCAGGGCCAGTTATTATTTCCTGGACAGACTTGAATTAGTCGTGGCCGAGCATTTTTTAATATGAATCTATTTTACGTCTCTTTCTTGTCAACGTTTGGGTCAACAACAAGAGAGTACACAGACAATGTAGAGAGCATGGTATGTAACAAGTTCTCAATCAACTTATGAAAACCAAAGCAGAAAATGGGGAGAGGGAAAGGGGGGGGGGGGCGGTCAAGTTAGTTGCATATCCTTTGTCGCAAACCAGTTCCTGCATGTGCTGGCTGTTGCTGGTTTTACTGGGCAACTTTAAGTTTAGTAGTTTGCCATTTCCTTCCACTGTCGAAATCAACTCAGAGTGGTCTGGACGGAATACAATGTGACATACATATAAAGGGGGAGGAGAGCTGCAGTAGTGTAGTGGCAAGACGCTTGAATGCCGGCCCGAATATATTTGGTTCGAATCCCCATCAAGGCATTTTTTAAAATACGGGATCTGCGTAGTATTTTTTGTGTGTTCTAGAATAAAATGGTGCCAGTAATTATCACAGTATCAAAAAAAAAAAAAAAAAAAAAAAAAAGTGCCGGTGCAACACAAAGTCTCTATTACAGTAGCGCTGAAAGTGTATGCCTAAATTGTCTGCTTCGAGAGTTCTAGGAAGTAAAGGCTACCGGTGTGATGTTGACCATTTCGCCGATCCTGTGTCGATAGGTCTATGTAAAGATGGACCTAGAGATGTTGATGAGGCTTCACGACTGCATGACTACCTCTGTTACTTGTTTAACGTGGCTAGTAATGGTTGACAGCAAATTTTATCTAATAAAAGGCTTCTTACTTTCTTTCACCCTTTTTAAAACAAATTTAAAGATCTCCTAAATACCCGAAAATATATAGATAGAAACACCATATAGACAGATATTCACTATTTAGATCTTATTATCATAATGCGTCTTGCCAATACGCGTAAATGGTCATGGTTAGCCATCTGACATGATTACCAGAATCATGAATCAGGTCAGTGATCTTGCCCTATCCCGTCGCTGTAACTAAGCTATGTATCTCCTTACCTCTGTCTTTTTTCTCATCGATATTGCCAAACATCCCTAAGTTTTCACAATACGTTAATAACAACGTCAACACCTATAATAAGGTTCACGTTTACATAAAAGACACCAAGTTAATAACAACGTCTACATCTAAAATAAGGTTCCCGTTTACATAAAAGACACCAAGTTAATAACAACGTCTACATCTAAAATAAGGTTCCCGTTTACATATAAGACACCAAGTTAATAACAACGTCTACACCTAATAATAAGGTTCCCGTTTACATATAAGACACCAAGTTAATAACAACGTCAACATCTATAATAAGGTTCCCGTTTACATATAAGACACCAAGTTAATAACAACGTCTACACCTATAATAAGGTTCCCGTTTACATATAAGACACCAAGTTAATAACAACGTCTACACCTATAATAAGGTTCCCGTTTACATATAAGACACCAAGTTAATAACAACGTCTACACCTATAATAAGGTTCCCGTTTACATATAAGACACCAAGTTAATAACAAAATACTTTTTTAGTACTGTTCGACTAATCAATGATACACAGGGTCACACGACACCGTGAAGTTGGAAGTCAGGCATAGCTATTAACGATAGCAATATATAGTAGACAGAACCAGATTTCTCGTGTACACATTATCAAAAAAAACGTTGAACGAAAGTAAAAAACTAATCTGAAAAACACAAGCAGGGATTCCAAATGCTTACACTTAAAAGGTATATCAGGGCCGCCATAACTTAGTCACCAGACGCTCTCCTGTCAGCCAAAAGGTCTGAATTTCTAACTGTAACAGAGTTGTTTTTTCTTCGTCAAAACTGGCCATCGGTCCAGTCTACCCAGCTTGAAATTGGTAATACGTAATGTCCTGGGAAGTAAAAGCGGACAGCATGATGTTGAACACATATCGCTCGACCGCCGATTGGTCTATAAAAGTATGTCTAGCATAGAGTGACCTTTTTTCCACTAGACTTGTTCGGGGCATATCATTGTAGTGAAATGAGCTCTCAATATTTAAGACAATTTTTTTTCTTGGATGTTTTGTGGGACAACGATTTGAGAGTATCACGACCTCTTAAAAATAATCCGGGACATAAGATTTTCTTCCGAGACCCTCCCCGACAACTGGGGTCGTGTGGTGTCTGGCTTCGTATGTTGGCGTAAACAGGACCTCTCTCTCACTTTATATATATATATATATATATATATATATATATATATATATATATATATATATATATATATATAACATATGCATAGTAAATACATACATGCACACACATATACATATTTCTATACATAAACACGCACAAGTAGTACAAATACTCACCACAAACACACCCATACACAATATCACATACAGACTAGAGAGAGAAGTGCATATGTGCAGGGTTGCTGACACAAAGAAAACTTGGTAGTGTCACAAACCCCTTACAAATCTTAGAAGAAAAAGGGAAAGGGGGGGGGGGGGGGGATTCGTGGAGCCTAAGCTTGTTTAATTGTGTAACAAGAATAATGCTAATGTCCTGAATGGAAAGTGAATTAAATAGGTATTGAAAGCGGTTTCATTGGATCTAAGCCCCCAGGTTCCGACACCTGTGTCCTCCCTATTCTTTTGCTAGTTCATTAATTCATTTAAAAACACATTTCATTTTAGCTCCTAATATTTGAGTCTCCTTTATCTTTCTAGAGCTAGGTTCCTGTCATCTTCCTCTTGTATATGAAAAAAAATTGACATCAACAATCTGGCACATCCGGTCCGCGGACTGACTTCCGTTCCGACTTTCCCTGGGCATTAATCTGACGGTGGAATTACTTCATATCGTCAGCCGTCTATGTAAATATCTGCACAATGTATATGTACCGCTGCATTCACTATCAGGACATCTAAAGTGTGTCGAGGAACAATATATTTATAAATAAGAAGTCTGAAGTCAATGACTAAACTATTACTTTGTTAGGTTGAGCTTGTTGTTTAATTTTTTGTTACTAGTTGAGTAGTACTTTTCTGATTTCTCCAATTCCCCCAAAATCCTGACTTACTAGATAACAGAAGAATGAAGTCTTGTTTCCTTGCGTCCACCTAACAGTGAATTCACAACAATTAATTCACAGCGAATCGATGATGTGCTGCATTCGGCTTCGCTGCTGTCTACACATTTGAAGAGATTACGTCTTAAGTCAACTTTTGTCAGAATTGAGAGGACAACACAAATTTACAGTCAAGAAAACAATGTCTGTCCGATCATTGACTCCAGAAGCAACAGAGTTCATCCTTAGCAGATGATACTAATGCCAAAAACATGCACATGTGACACTAACACTAACTGACAATTATGTTAATTTGTCAACAAATTATTCTTTTCCTTCGCATTCATTGGTTCATATCATATAAATATAATTCAGCTGCTGTTTAAAACGCTTGTGAAAATGTTTCTCTTTAGCGGGAAGTAGGTTGATTCTTAATTTGTATTCTGCGCATTAAGACATTAAACCTGGTCACATTAAAGAAAGAATGGTTTAGTTTAGCTGCCGTGATGATCTTTCCCTGATCCTCACCAGGAAACAGCTGTTTTATTGTTGCATCGAGAACAAACATTTGTGCACTTGAACATACACATGTTATGGAGGTTGATTCGCCAACAACATCATCAAGTCCAGTGCAGAATGGTGGGACACTGAAGCGTTCTAACAGCGCTCCAATGATAAACACTCTGGTAACATCCCCGGTAGATATCAGGTAATGGTTTTTACACATCTTTTTATTGTTGTCAGAATTTTACCATTGGGAACAGGTTTTTATAGTAGCTTGATGATGTGCAATTTATACTTCAAACAATTGGTTTTATTTTAACATCAGAAGCCATTGTCATTGATTATTAAAAGCAGCTCCTTGGCCTGACTCAGTGAATAAATTTAATTTGCAGATTATATGACACGATTTAACACTCTGTGAGCTAACACGTCATTATTAACATAAACATACTTTCATACTACACAATTTATTTCTGTTCCACTCTCAAGTATTTACAGACCTTTGAAGTTGAAACTGGATGAGCTGCTTAAATACAGTTTAAAACTAATAATGATATACATGATTGTTTAAATTAGAAATGGCGCTGAAATGTTTTGCTTAAATAGATTTTTATGCAATAAATATTATATATATATATATATATATATATATATATATATATATATATAATATATATATATATATATATATATATATATATATATATAATATATATATCTTCTTCTTCGCGTTCACCAGCTGTAAACTCTGGCGGAAGGTTCTGGTTGCTCATCCACTACTGAACTGCAGTCCTGCTCCAGAACCTGAGTGTTGCGTGTGCATCAGTTTTACAGATCTCATTCTCTTGAATACAGACTGTTGGTTCCTTGCCTCTCCGGCAGATGCATTCCGACTTCAAAGGAAGCTCCCCAATTAGTCGACTCTTACGACATGCTTTTGGGGAGGCGGTGGGTCTATTCTTGTTTTCCCCACAATGGGGCCCCGGAACCCACACGGGGGTATATATATATATATATATATTTAAATAATGCAGATACAAACAATACATAATTTATTGCCAGGCATATTTCGCTATATCTCATCAGGTGCGTTACTACAGAGTTACATCAACATAAAATAAAGCACAAAACTGAATCAATTCAACTGAAATGTGAATAGTTTCTTCCGATCAAAAGTTATCTTTGAAGTTACCCTGGTAAGTCACGTGACTACGGTGAGCTTCCGGCAGCCATGAAACATAAACAATGTATCGGAAGAAACTATTTGCATATCAGTTGAATTTATTCAGTTTTGTGCTTCATTTGATGTTGATGTAACTCTGTAGTAATGCGCGTGATGAGATACAGTGAAATATGCCTGGCAATAAATTGTGGAATGTATTGTTTGTATCCGCATTATTTAAATTCATGACTGGAAAACATTGTTTTGAATATATATAGCTGAAATCTATTTGGTAAATTCTACAGTCCACCTGCCACTCTGAAGCCAGCAACATGTGTGGCACTGAGAAGGATGAGTTCAAGTAACATGAACTTGCACAACACAGCCGCCTCAACGAGTGTAAGTTTTTTTCTAGATTCACTTGGTCTCAGAGGCATTAGTATTGAACATGGTACGCTTACTTTGTACATACTAGAGACCCCTGTATAACTCTGGGGTTAAACAGGTTTTCTTTGATTTGTACCTAGGCGATTCTCATCTGAATAGTGGCACTTTGCTCATTGCATCACTTGGTGATGGTCCTAGTGGGGTTTAACTATAACAAATAAATGAGTTAAGACACTGACCGGAGATCTTTCTAGAACTCTGTCCTGATGCTGCAAAGTCAAAAGGTGCAGAGAAGCATAAGCTACCACTGAATTATGTTTTATGACAGCAACACACAGTGCTAATAGATCCTTTGTTAATAATTAATACACAGGGCAGGTTTTTTGGGGAGATTTTATTTCTCAACACTCATTCTTGATATTCACATTTCCGTTTCTTTCTCTGTTCGAATACAACAGATGTTTTCATTCTTTGTCCTCATTAATTATTTTTTCTGTAGGATTCTTCTTATATTTGTTTGTAGTGACTTTTGTTGAAATGTTTAGTTGTCTGTGTGCACATTCTTTTTTTTTCCCATTATCTTGTGTTTGTTTTATGAATCTCATTACCTAAAAATATGTTATAATAAAGGATTTATACATCACCGTATATTGTGTTTCTAATAATAAATTGTCATTCAGTACATTTCTGTTTGAAGCCTCCTATCAGAGGGACAGACCGGGTGGCTCGGATTAAGCAGGAAGAGATTCATATAGCAGACAGAGAGAGGCAACGTGAGCGGTGAGAATTTTACCTACAAGTAGAAATTGTCTGACTGGTCAGATTTCTTTTGCCTTTAGTTAGAATGTATACACAGTTTTTATATTTACTTTTTATTTCTGACATGCCTTGAATATAATGCATGGAATTAGAATCATTAGCTTTTTTGAAGGAGAATTGTGATCTTTTATTGCTGGCTTAAGTTTGAACACTTGAAGAATTGTTTCCTCAGTGTATGTAATTATTATTACCTGAAGTTTGGATTTGTAAAGCTTTCATGAGAGGGAGGTGCATCTCTGTGGTCTAGAAGTGAGTGGAGTTCACAATCCTTGGCCTACCAGTCTTTGAATGACATGGTGGCAGGTCTAGGATAAGACTATGTCCTGCAGACAGTGGTATGAGAGTTGCACCATAGAAGAGACCACAGCCTCACCAGGTAATATTGCCAAAGATGGCAGTGGGTGCAGATATCCACTGCAGCCAAATTCTTTTGCAGAGCCAGAGTGATTACAGGCAAGGGAGTAAGGAGAGACAAAGAAAGAATGTATATCCTTTTTTCTTTCCTCTTCCCGGTGTAGTGAGTTGATGAAAAGACCAGTGTGCACCTGAATATTTTTGTTTAAAACGTTTGCGAACATAACATGATGATAAATTATTAGATTGTTTAAAAATGTTTGAAATGAGCGTACTTTCTTGTATGCTAGCTAAATACACAAGTGTTTATATCAGATAGTCAGAATCACTGAAGTTTAAATTTTGCAGGTGTTCATAGAGTATTGATTAGCTTGTGGTTGTGCATGCTTTAATAGGAGCCCTTGTTTAAATATGTCATTTCTTTTTTTTTTCCAGAGAAATTCAGTCCTCTTTGTGGATTTCCAGCAATTGGGAACATATTTCTTTGGTATGTTTCTGTGTCTTTGAGCACACATTGGTCGTATCTGTGCTAGGGTAATAAACGAAATAGTTAATGATCAGTTTCCACACCCGAGGCATATTGGGTATTTGTGCTAATACTTTATTTGAATAAGGATAAACCTCAGTCCAGCTGTGAAAACACAAAGACACTTGTCCAACAGAATGGACAAGTTGAACTAGGATGAACCTCAGTCCAGCTGTGAAAACACACTGACAGTTATCCAACAAAATGGACAAGTTGAACTGAGATAAACCTCAGTCCAGCTGTGAAAACACACCGACAGTTATCCAACAAAATGGACAAATTGAACTAGGATGAACATCAGGAAATCTGTGAAAACACGCTGACAGTTGTCTAACAAAGTGGACAGGTTCAGCCAGGATGAATGTCGGTAGAGCTCTAAGAAGACAATGACACTTGTCCAGTAAAATGGACAAGTTGAACTAGTTAGCTTTCCATGAGCAGTCACCAGTGACAAAGTGAAAAGCCTGTATAGCTTCATCAGCGTCTTTAATTTGTGGCTCGTGATTGCATTCTTGCCAAGCTGACTAGTTGTACTTTTTATTTTGTTTCGTTGTTTTATTGTTTTACCGCTCTGTTTACATATCAATCATTACTCAACTCCAAAACCATGCTCTCCGTATTATGACAGGGGCAATGCGCTCGACGCCCATATCAGATATGGAAACAATTACTGGTCTCCATAATCTGGAAGATAGGAGAGACACAAAGATCCTCACCCAGCTCTCCAAATACCACCACTTTCAAGAACAACCCATGTACAGCCGACTGCAGAAACCCCAGAAGGCTAGACTAAAGAGAACTTGCTTTATTAAGAACGCAAATGCCAAGCTCGCTGTCCTTAAACTCCCTCCCATAATACCAAATGTTCCACTTAAACCTTACAACGACTGCCCCGCTTGGCTTAGGGATAGCCTACCAACAGTCAGAACCACTGTAACAGGGGTCTCATCCAAATCATCAATGAGCAGCACTGATATGAAATCAACTACAGAACGAGAGATCAATAGACTTTACCCACACCAGAGTTGGATTCGAGTGTATACAGATGGTTCAGCCAAGAGAGCAGTAAGAGACGGAGGAGGAGGAATATACATAGAATGCCCAAATGGTTTAAAAATCAACCAGGCTGTACCAACAGGTTCATATTCCTCCAATTACAGAGCAGAGGCAGAAGCACTTCTAGCCGCATGTTCTTTCCTGAATGGACAACTGCACAGCAAATATAGCAGAGTGGTCTTTCTGACTGATGCTATGTCAGTTCTACAAGCAATTGGTAACCCAAAAGACACTCAGTTTGTAGACTTGACGCAACAGCTGATTTACTTAGGCTCTTCAGTAGAACAATCTGTACTGCAGTGGATTCCAGGTCACTGTGGCTTGGAAGGCAATGAAATAGCGGACAGATTGGCCAGAAGCGGCAGTGACATGGTACAACCAAATAGCGACTTAACCCACCAAGAGATGAAAACACTAATACAATCTAGTATCCAAGAAAGGTGGCTGGATACCCACAAGAGATTTTCTCCCCAAGACTCACTTCATCACCTCTCTAGAGAGGGACAGTGTATTATATTCAGACTAAGGACAGGACACAACAGATTTCGTCAACATATGTTCAAATTTTTCGGTGTAGGAAATACGGAGACGTGTCCCTGCAGCGTGGCACCCGAAAATGCTGAGCATGTGCTCCAACACTGTCAACTGTATGCTGACAACAGAGACGCAATCTGGCCTGTTCCAACCACAATGAAGACAAAACTGTATGGTACACGAGAGGATATGGATTGCACGATAGCTTTCATAAAGGCTACCGGCCTCCTGATATAAGTTTTCTGACAGAAGGATCGAAGAAGAAGATTACTCAATGATTTGCATGATCAGTATTACTCTGGCCACCTTTACTTCTCTAAATATTTTCTCATGCCATTTTAGGCTGAGTCACCTAGGACAGTATTAAAAATTCCTAACCACTTTGGGAATTTACCACAGGCTGGTAAAGCGGCATGCAGAACGCCATGCTAAAAGTTTCAGTGTCATGAGAACTGTAACAGAATCCTAGAATCACTGACACTATTTTTTGTCAAACGTGATTATTTTACACGGGTCTCATTGTTGCATTTCAACGAATTTATTAATTATTTTGCAGTCACATATTTCAGCTCTCTTACCTATAGTGTTATGTCAGGTTTTTTAAACATAAAATGTGAACATTGTATGCACTTATTTCAAGAATAACTGTGTGGTTTATATCATTCCTGGTTATTTATATGTTCTAGTTTGTGGGCATTTAGACTGTGTGGCCAGTCATTTTAATGAGATATTATGCAGTTAGCCAGATTACTTGAATGTGATGTTATTCTTCACTGAGTGTAAAGCTTTCTTGATTGAAGACACTAAAACTGAACATTTATGAAATAAATTGGAGCCCATGAAGTACAGTTGTTGCCCTTGACTGTCAACCTTCCCAGTAAGCAGGAGAGAAAGAGATGGGACAGTCGGGCTGCCCATGGTTACAAGGAGCAATACCACACCTAAACCTACACACATCTGAGGGAAAACTATTTCTAGACTTCTGATCTGAGGACTACTTGTCCATTGATATTGTCTCCATCTCAGAAACTGGAACTCCAAAAGCAAACTGTTGCCAGGACTGCCCAGATTACAACCAGCTCTACCATGGAGCTCTTGATGTTGCTCTAGAAGAGTATAGGGCTCCTGTAATAGCCTAAAGACGACAGTGGGCTTCATCATGGGCACAAGACTGTACCTATAACATGGCCATTGACCTCTACTCTAAGAATATCCTAACATTGTGATACTTGTGTGCCTGACTTGTATCACAAGATCCCGACTGTAGAACACCTGTATGGCTGCAGTATGTTTGATAAACTTATGAATTCTTTGTTTCAGGATATGTCTGAACCCATGGAAGGACAGCAGCGACGGCCGAGGTCTTTCAGTGAATCCTTGCACATTATGACACAGTCCAACATTTTGTGTGGCTCACCATCTCCCACAAGGGCAGCCACAAAAGTACTCTTGAATGTTCAGTTCTTTGTCGGTCTGCAATCTTGTTTTATATTTAGTTTGTGCTGTTTGCTGCAAGCCGTGTTAGAATAATGATGTTTGTAAATGTCAGAAAGTGGTAGCTCTCAAACATTGAGTTGTTTAAAGATATGAAATAATAGTGAAATTTGTCTGCAACGTTAAAAGAGATAGCACTTGTATGAAAACCATACGGCGGGTAAAGGTTGCAAGCAAGAAGTAGACAAGTGGGATAATAAAAAAACAAACAGCAGTTTATCAGGGTGTACAACCCTGGCAAGTGTGTTGGAGATCTATTGCAGCAGATGCTGCTGTCCATCCACTTACATAGAATGTTTTCTTTCTTGTCCGCAGCAATGTTTCTCCCCATCCATGCAGATCCCGGTGAAAAACACAACCTTTACACCTTCGCCCTCGCCAAGCCCAACTCGGAAGAACTTTCTCAGGTAAACTGATTTATGACACCACTTACCTCATCTTTACATGGCTTTATATGCTTTTTTTGGATAGTCGGTTTTCCTTGAACAAATCATTGTCATGATTGTGATAACTTGTATGGAGCCATATCAGTGTTTCTAAAGCAGTAGTCTCCATGTGACTCTGGTAGTATCTGCATTGTGATTTGATTGGTTGAGTACAGATACATGGCTAACACACATTTTTAAAGAGCAAGTGCTGTTTAAGAAAGGGAACTGATGACTATATGGAAAGACATGTCTTTTTTGTCACTAATATGCAGAAAAACAAAAGCATTATAAGCTTGGCAAAGAGAGATGCACACTCCCAACTTTTCACATTTCCAGCTCAACTAAGTGAGACTGTTGCTGTTTACCATGTGTCTGTCCATCAGGGTCACTTTTTTGTACAATCAATTTTCTTTCTGCAGTTAAGTATTTCTTTTTTATTTATTGATAAAGACTTTAGTAGACTATTTGTTTGTTTTTTCCTTAAATTGCTGTTTTTGGTATGGTTTGTGTCCTGTCATTCTTTATTTCAGCAGCGCACACACCCCCCTCCCCCCAATCATTAATGTGTTTAATTGATTTATTCATGGCAGATAGTTAGTAAGTTGGGTTATCATTGCACTCCAGACATATCCATAGTTGCTCAGTGTGAACCCCAGCATCTGTTGGCTAATATGGCAGATGTTGACATAAAATCAGTATCTGATACATTATTCATTATTTGGTAATATGTAGAGCAATACAACAAACTATCAGGCATCAATAAATACAGTAGCACAAAATAGGTAGAAGTGAAATCAAATCAAACATTACCACGAGTAGAAGTGAAATAAAATCAAACATTACCATGAGTAGAAGTGAAATAAAATCAAACACTACCACGAGTAGAAGTGAAATAAAATCAAACACTACCACGAGTAGAAGTGAAATCAAATCAAACATTACCACGAGTAGAAGTGAAATAAAATCAAACACTACCACGAGTAGAAGTGAAATCAAATCAAACATTACCACGAGTAGAAGTGAAATAAAATCAAACACTACCACGAGTAGAAGTGAAATAAAATCAAACACTACCACGAGTAGAAGTGAAATAAAATCAAACACTACCACGAGTAGAAGTGAAATCAAATCAAACATTATCATGAGTAGTTGCAGAAAGTAGACCATTAGAATAGTAGTTTTACAGATGACCACATAGTTATTGTGGTCAGGTGGCACTGAAATGAATAAGAGACGTGATTATCGATGAATATACCCAATTCTTGACGATGATGTCAGGAATATTCCATATAAATGCTAAATTTTTTTAAGTTAAACAAAAGTTTGATTCAACTGGAGTGCCTAGGATAATAAATGTTTGCCGATGCTGTCTAACGATATGTTACATTCCTGTCACATTTGTATGTGTTCCCGCCTTAGGTATGTTGATAGGGATATACTGTATGAATGTTTCATTAAAATGCATAGTGCTGTTGTCTGCCCTGACTCCTTTTGACCTGCTGTGTTTTGCATGTGTCTTCCGTCTGGTCATTGTTGCAGATTCACATTCATGACTTGACATGTCCAAATGTCTTACTTCTCATAGGGTATTCAGTATGTCTGACTAGTCCTGCTTCTGTAACCTCCACAATGGCCCCAGCGATAGGGCATATCCTCCTATGTTGAATGACAGCTTGCTGGCAGCAACTTTCTTAACAAATCCTTGTTTAAATGTATTTATTTTACAGAAGCCTGAGTCCTATAGCTGTCAGAACAGGAGCATTAAAACGCAAATGTAAGTTTTGTTTTCTGTATGTTACTTTTTGTTTTTAAAAACCATTAACCAGTGTTTTGTTAGTTGCTATCAGTTTAAAAACATTTTGCAGTATTTGTTTTGACTTTTTTGCCATTTCTCTTCATAATCTAACAACTTGTGTCAGCCATGCGGTAAAGGTTAGTACAGGGGAAGTGTGAGTCAGATACAGTTGAGATGTAGCATTGGGGTGCTGTGATGTGTTTTAATAAAATATTCTATCAGAATGTAATAATTGAATGTCGGGCAGTGTATTGTCATTATTGTGTGTCCACTGTTGAACCTGTGTGGAGACTTTATGATGCTGTTTAAGACCTTACAACCAGGTGAAGTTTATGCTCAAGTACCTGGCGTCTGACTTGCACTGGGTAACCTGTGCCTGCATCATTGTAAGATGTTGATTCATCTAATCCTGGGCTGTTGTTTCTTGGGTAATCCATGGTCCTGTATTTGCACAACCATGGAGTGAGTTTCCATTGAATTGCTAAGGAGTGCTTTTCTTGGGTAATCCATGGTCCTGTATTTGCAGACACAAAGGAGTGATTTTCCCTTGAATTGCTAAGAAGTGATTTTCTTGGGTAATCCATGGTCCTGTATTTGCAGACACACAGGAGTGATTTTCTTGGGTAATCCATGGTCCTGTATTTGCAGACACATAGGAGTGATTTTCTTGGGTAATCCATGGTCCTGTATTTGCAGACACATAGGAGTGATTTTCTTGGGTAATCCATGGTCCTGTATTTGCAGAACCATGGAGTGATTTTCCATTGAATTGCTAAGGAGTGCTTTTCTTGGGTAATCCATGGTCCTGTATTTGCAGACACACAGGAGTGATTTTCTTGGGTAATCCATGGTTCTGTATTTGCAGACACACAGGAGTGAGTTTGTGTGCAGATTCCATGTTCATGAGATGATCAAACATTGTACTCATATCTGTCTATGTAATTGATGCACAAGTTGCTAATTTCATTTCTTATCCTGTCTCTAGTTAGCTGCTGTCAGGTGTCCTATTTCCATTGTGCTCTTCTCTCATAACCTTGATTTGACGTTGGCTTGATTTTCTGTTAACATTGCTATACCATATAATAGTGCAATATATTACTATCGTCTGGAAAGACAGAAAGGTGCCAATCAATCATTGCTATACCAGTGAACAGATTGTTTTTTGATTGTCTAGTGGAGAGTGATGGTGATAGATGGGAGTACATCAGCCCACCCAAGAAGTTCAACACAGGGCCTAGTACACCTGACAGAATCATGACCTGCTCACATCCCTTGGCCAACAGGTGAGTTGATACACACACATATAGACATGCTCTTCTTCTGTGCCCAACGACAGGTTAACACTTATGCCCATGCACAACACATGTTATTGAAGTTTTTTTAAACTGGCAGGTGACACTAAACAGTGTGAACAAAAGAAATCATGTCAAAGAAGCAACAAATCACTTTTGGGGAGGGGGGGGGGGGTGGGGGCATGCATGTGTGCGCATGCACTACAGCATTGGCACGTCAAATTCACCCTTTTGCAAATCAGATTAATCCTTCTGTGAATCAGATTAATCCTTCTGTGAATCAGATTCAACCTGTGGCAAAT
The DNA here is from genome assembly GCA_905116865.2 of Candidula unifasciata. NCBI lineage: Eukaryota > Metazoa > Mollusca > Gastropoda > Stylommatophora > Geomitridae > Candidula > Candidula unifasciata. The sequence continues at coordinate 145,863 of CAJHNH020000013.1, forward strand.
TAAAATTATCCGGTGACAGTAGAGACAGATTATTGTAGCAATGCCATCATTTCGTCAGTAGTTACTTGCACAGCCATGTGACAGTACTAATTAGCATTCTTGCTAACACTTACCTGGCAACACTAACTGGAAGCAGACTTTCACTTCTACAAACATTGGAATTTCAAAGACAGTAAAAACGTGCATAAAATATATTTTATCAGACTCCTGAGGCTATGAACATTTAGTGGATGTTAATAATAACTATTGCAACTGTTATTTCTAGATTGTTATAATTATTTTCTAAACATATATGTGGAATAACCACGAGAAGTTGTAGAACTGTTATCCATTTTCAATTAACCTATATATTTCAGGTTATAATTATTTCTAGAGTTAAGCATTTGATAGGTTTTTTAATTCAATAAATGAAAAAAAAAAAAGTATAGCAACAGCTTCATTGTTTTTCATTTATATTAAAGTCTCAAAATATTTGCTTTAGACAAAAAAAAAATGGGTGAATTTTGATTTTCGGAAGGAGAAATTTGGCCTGCCAATCCTTAGATATTGAGAGGTTAATCTACAATTTTATAGTTAAAAATGTATTAGAGCATGGATAAACAAGTGCAGAAATTGGAAACATAATAATTGTTTACAGTAAAGTTTTCAGTCCTGAAAAAACAAAGCCTAATATATGATACCACAATATCTATTTTGAGGATGGAGGTGGAGGCAATCACTATAGCCCTCCACTGGCTTGAAAACCAGCTGTACACAGATGTCGTCATTGTAACTGACTCACAGAGCATGTTGGAAAAGGTGGAGACAGGTATGCTCTCTGCAGAGTAACAAGCAACACTTTGTTTCCCGGTTCCTCAGCATCCTTCAGATATTTTCTCCAGGTCATGCCGGTGTGTTATGGAGCGGTTAGGCTGGCTGGTTCTGCACCACTTGGTGGTGAATTGATGCTTGACAAAATCAATCTTGTTAGGATCCTTTGAGGGGGGCAAAGTGACCAGATGATCTGGCCGACACTCAAGGAAAAGCCAAGATGGACAAACAGTGAGACTGTTACTATAGCTCTTTACTGGTTCTTAATTTATAACGTACCCCAAACACGAAATCCACAGCTGACCTGACAGTCCATTATTTACAGGGGTGGAAGTGTGCTGTTGTTTTTTAAAAATTATTTTTGAGTGCTCATCTAGTGTCTTCTAATCCTAATCCTAACCGTAACCATAACCCTAAACTTGGCTGTAGATAAATCGCGAGAAACTACAACCTGAACACCCTAGAATTTATTGGGAATGTCTCCCGTGACGTCGTGACGTCAGGGGTAAGTTATAAATTAAGTACCCTCTTTACTTGCTGCTATTTCAGGGGAGTGGTATCATTTCATTTGCTGTGCAGTTTTGAGTTTTCTGAGCTTGTGTTGTTTTATGCTGTGCAGTTTTCTGTGTGTTGGTGCCCAATCAGCTGCATTTTTCTGTGTGTTGGTGCTCAATCAGCTGCATTTTTTCTGTGTGTTGGTGCTCAATCAGCTGCATTTTTCTGTGTGTTGGTGCCCAATCAGCTGCATTTTTCTGTGTGTTGGTGCTCAATCAGCTGCATTTTTCTGTATGTTGGTGCCCAATCAGCTGCATTTTTCTGTGTGTTGGTGCCCAATCAGCTGCATTTTTTTTTCTGTGTGTTGGTGCCCAATCAGCTGCATTTTTCTGTGTGTTGGTGCCCAATCAGCTGCATTTTTCTGTGTGTTGGTGCCCAATCAGCTGCATTTTTCTGTGTGTTGGTGCCCAATCAGCTGCATTTTTCTGTGTGTTGGTGCTCAATCAGCTGCATTTTTCTGTATGTTGGTGCCCAATCAGCTGCATTTTTCTGTGTGTTGGTGCCCAATCAGCTGCATTTTTCTGTGTTGGTGCGCAGTCAGCTGCATTTTTCTGTGTGTTGGTGCCCAATCAGCTGCATTTTTCTGTATGTTGGTGCCCAATCAGCTGCATTTTTCTGTGTGTTGGTGCCCAATCAGCTGCATTTTTCTGTATGTTGGTGCCCAATCAGCTGCATTTTTCTGTGTTGGTGTCCAATCAGCTGCATTTTTCTGTGTGTTGGTGCCCAATCAGCTGCATTTTTCTGTGTGTTGGTGCCCAATCAGCTGCATTTTTCTGTGTGTTGGTGCGCAATCGGCAACTGTGCAGTGCTGGTCCTGTTTTTAGTTCTCATTTTCATGTGAATGTCTCGTGTAGTTGGTATCACATCTGCAATACAACCGAAAGGTGACGCGTTTACCCCCTACGCGACCTTGTATTTTTAAATGTAAATTTCAGCTCTGAGCACACTTTCGGCAACGAATCACCCAAGTATTAATCTTTTTTTTTTTTTTAAAAGAGAGTAATAACACAAGTAAAACAATTTATTATGATTAATGATTAAATCGGTAGATTTATGGATCAGATTAGGGCAGGGGTTTTGGTTTAGGGCCAGTTATAGATGTTTTGGAGTTATTAAAAGGGCTCATATCGTGGAATATAGAATACTCGATATCACTGGCAGCTGGCAAACAAGGTTTTTTTCTTTTCTTTTGCTGGGTAGAAGGATGCTGTTTTGCAATATGTTTGTGTGTGTTTGAAACTGTGATCCAAGAAACTATGTGCAGTCGGAGAAATTGTCAATTGGGGTAGTGTGGGGGTGCTAAATAGGGCCAATCATTCTAGGTGTATACTACTATAATTGAATGCTTGTCAACTCGTGAGACCAGCAGTATAGAAACAGAATGATCTGTCTATAAGGCAGGCGTGACCCTTCCAGCCATGTTCCTTGCCGTAACGGTATGTCTAGACGACAGGTCGACTTTCGACACCGCACTGGGTCCTGTCTTTTCACCAGCAATAACAGCATCTCATGATTATTGCCGCAACGTCTGGTTCTGTGCAGAATGCCATGATGTTGTTGGAAGGCAACGCTGGTCTCCTTGTCAGGCACAGATGCTGCTTATTCGAGGAAATTCACGGCGATGAAGACTGGAACAAGATATCACAAATGAAGACAAACACCTCGCTGGAGAGAAGACGCTGTCGGAAACAAAAAGCGCCATAGCTTTGGTATCATGCTCCAAAGCCTTAGCAATGCAGGAAGAAAGCTGGAAACACACTGGAAAAGCCCTGTCTTACCACCCTGTAAATTACATTGGGGTGAATAACTGCAAAAGAACCAAAACGTCTAACTTACCTACAGAGAACTGACTGTATTAGCCTTCCTGTCCTAAATCTGTGTTACCAAGACCACCTTTTCCTTCACTGCTCAAAACCTCTGTTATAAGGCGTCTTTCTCCCATTCCCCTTTCCTGTGTTAAATAGTTTTTTGAAGCCTTACCCTTCAAACACTGCTAAAGTAAGTTTTGCAAAGATGGCTTGTCATGAATATTGAAAACTTAGCAGTTTTTTAGCCAATCATGAGAGCAACACATTGCAACCTGATTAGGTAAATAGAAAAAAAGGGTTGACGCAGAACAGATTCTAGTTGGTCTTGCATTGTGGCATAGATGGTTAGCCTGCCAGCTCTTTAGCAAAGGTTGTGAAGGAACTTTATGGTCTATACTGGTTAGTGAGAGCACAGAAATGATATTTTTAGGTATTTGGTTGATGTATGAAACTGATCAATAACTAATGATTTCAGCATAATCAGGGTGAAAAACTTTAGGGCTACCAGACGTCAGTGTTGTGATTACATAGAGCACTGACTTTGAGAGGAATGTTCACTCCTTTCACATAGATAAGTGTTACGTGAGGTTGTCTTGACAACTGACTTGTATGTTCTGTGAGTTTGTGTTGATGACTGACTTGTGTGTTCTGTGAGTTTGTGTTGATGAGTGACTTGTGTGTTCTGTGAGTTTGTGTTGATGACTGACTTGTGTGTTCTGTGAGTTTGTGTTGATGACTGACTTGTGTGTTCTGTGAGTTTGTGTTGACTGACTTGTATGTTCTGTGAGGTTGTGTTGATGACTGACTTGTATGTTCTGTGAGGTTGTGTTGATGACTGACTTGTGTGTTTTGTGAGGTTGTCTTGACGACTGACTTGTGTGTTCTGTGAGTTTGTGTTGATGACTGACTTGTGTGTTCTGTCACCAGTATATCCAGTAGCAGTCTTGAAGAAAGCAGCCCCGAACAGACGGTGCCCCGCACACACAGCTGTAGTGGAATGAGCAGCTTGACCAACAAGCAGCGTGCCGCACACAGCCTTGCTGCTCTGGGCGCTCATTCACCTCTGTCAGTTATCAGTAGAGGTCATTCACCGCACACCTCAATCGGCAGTCATGGAGTGGCCATAGTCCCAACTCTGATGGTTAGTAAGCAAGCATTTCTGTTTCGGCCGGTTCAGGAGGCGGTTAGTCAAGCTTCTTCAACGTCGTCGTCAACTATATCCCTTCATCACCTGCAGGAGCATCAGCAGCAGCATTTAGAACAAAGCTCGTTGGACCATATAGACATGGTCAGTGACAGCGGAAACCACAACAGCACTGACATTTACATGAGTGACTCTGAGATGCGGGACCATTCAGACAGTGTGGACAAGTCGTCAGTGGACTTCAATTTTAAACCCATTAGTCCAGACCATGTCTAGATTGATCTCATGATGTCACAAGGTGCCTGATGTTGAATGTCTAAGTTTAGTGTAGGTATAAGATAGATTGTTTCACTCAAACAACTATTGTATGTCTTACACAGGCGATTGTTGATCAGGTCCCTATGTGGGGCTGTCACACTGATTGAATCAGGCGGCCATTTATTTGCATTGTTGAGCTCATCTGTAATGGTAACCATATAGAAATGTGTTTATCAAGATACTGTCCTAATGAGTATAATCCCATCTTATCAGATACATCAGTGATTTGTAGAGATGATCTATACTGTTACTTGTAGGGCACTCAGTCTCTGTTCTACAGTCACCTGACATTATTACACAGTTCACATGTATGGTTATCTTCATCTGTGTGGCTCACTGATATCATAGTGCAACATACATATCATGGCTCTTTTGTGATGTTTACTGCCACAGTCAACGAGAACAGAAGCTGAATAATAAGTAACACTGGGATAGCATATTGTGTTAGCTGTAATGTTGAATATGTGACAGTGTGATCTTTAAGCGGACTGGCAACAAGAGGTCTGGCTGTACATACACTGGAGGCTTAGAGCCATGTTCTAGTAATCACAAAAGCATTGTACTAGCACTTGTGAATATTCTCAGCTAAGAAAACAGTTCTGCACTAAATTGCTCTTGCATAAAGATGCAGAACAATTACAAATGGTTAAAATAGAGCTTAATGAAATACACTGGTAACTTGGATCACAAAATTAATTTGTTCTTTGACGGTGTTCCTGGACTGAAACAATTTACCCCACTAAAATTCTTGTAAATCCAATTAACGGGTTGGCCCACCCCCCGAAAAATATAAAATATGCAGTATAACTTGATCTTTGTGGTTGATAGCTGCTGGCACAAGCAGATGGTGGTGGAGGAGGAGGAAGGCGACTACTCCTTCAAAAAGAGCCCCATCCACAATAACATCAAACAACTGCACAGATATTTCTTGTCTTTTTATTATTAATGGCAAGTAGTTCACTTGTTGGCACTTCACTCAACTTGTTACAAATTCTTTGATCTCAGCACTTCAAACATGTACAACCTCTGCCTACTCCTCTCCTGTCTGCTCCTCCTGCCTAATTTTCATCTGTTAAGGTTGCAATTCAGCAAGTATTTCTGTGTTGAGTTATTGTCTGTCGTCCACCACCAGCGCCACCACGTTGACTTCCAAGCCAAAACTCTTTCTCTTGGTGACAGTCTCTTTTACGTGAGTTACACAACCTGGCTAGTCTTCTCCAGGCAGACTGAAACATGCATTTAAAGACATTGTTCCACGCCTTTCAGTGAGCTTTATGCAGGGGAGGATGTAGGAGTGATTCTTCCAAAAACCATGCAGGGTCAAATCTGCATTGTTGGTCAACTGGAAGAAAGAGCCTTTATATATAAAATTCCTGAAGTTGGAAATTACTTCCTGGTCCATTGCTGGATAAGAGGTGTAGTGTTTAGAGACTGAAATCTGACTTTCATGAGGTCGTATTCAACATCAAGATTTTCGGCTCTCCTGTAAACCAAGGCCGGTAGACAACAGTAGACGGCCGGTTAGTCGGAGTTCTGTCCCTTGGCTACAGTGTAATTACGCAGTGGAAAAGGCATGAATCACAAAAGAAAGTGACGTCGACATGGCTGCTAGAACTAGACCACGTGCCGCGACTCACATTAGCGACCACGTTCTTGCGACGCAAGACTTAGCCCATTGGGCACTAGCCGGGCGCTATTGCCTTCACATTTAGCAGAATTTCAATGGCGCCACTGCCACAAGCAGCACATTGTCGGCCATTATTTGGAACTCCTGTCTGAAAATTATCACATATAGCGGCCGTCATTAAGGGTAAGTACTCGACGTTACATGTGCCACCCTAACTCTAACAGTATGATGTCTATTGCCAACACACAGTAATTGTGTCAATTGTTTTGTTCCCTCCTTTTCCACTCCGTAATTGCACTGTCCCCAAGGGACAGAACTCCGACTAACCGGCCGTCTACCGGCTGTAGTTGACAGGAGAGCCAGATTTTCTTCCATACTTGATGGGCAGGAGCATTGTCCATAACCAGCAGACACTTAAGAAACTATTTCTGGACAGTTGGCACCAGAACTTGAGTCCACCGCTCCTAACAAGTCTTGCTGTTCACCCTCCACAACACTGCAAGTTTACCCTTTAGTACCTTATTGTGTTTTAAAGCAGGCACATTTTCTGAGTGGTAAACTACAAGAGGCATCCTCTGACAATCCCCACTTGCAGTAAAAGTGAATGCCTGTCCATCATTGGTTTGTGGCCGTGCAGTTGCTGTACCTTTTATCTTATTTAGGTCCTTATTCTCCCCCCACCCAATAAAAGTCCTGTTTCATCGCAGTTAAAAGCTTGATGCTGTACGTAACCTTCACAGTTGATAAAGTTTGCAGATTCCTCCACGTAGATATCTGCTGCTTTTTTTGGGTCCAAACTGGCTGCCTCTCCATGCCTGATAACACTATCAATTCCACTGCGTCAATACAATTTCTGGAACCAGCCTCCTACTTGCTATAAATTCATCACTTCTAGCATCACTATTTTGCCACTAAATCACTGTGCACAAGTAAAGGCTTCTGGCTTATTTGAGACCTCACTAACACTATCTCCAGCCACCTGCTTTTCATTAATCCAAATTAACAATTTTTTTATTTTTACTTCTTCTAACATTTGAGACCTTTGCTTGGTTACCTTGTCACTGCTTTAGTCACATCAGCCATCTTTAGTGCACCGTTTTCAAGCTGATCTAGAGTTTTTGATAACCAATTGCTGAAGGGGGGGGAGGGGGGGGGGGGGTTTCAGGTTTCCTATCATACCATTCAGCTAGAAAACATTTGGAAAATAACACAAAATATGCAATGTTTGCTACCTTATCCGCTGGCCACTTCATCCATCAGATAGGTCTACATCAGCATTCTTGCTTCTGTCCAGTTGGGCTGTCTCTGAATTTGTGTTTAGATTTATACGGCAGGTCTGGACACATGATGTTAACCTGTCTTTCATGTGTTTACTAGCTGTGTTGCCAGCATACATGGAGCATTGCAGTTCATCAATCACCGTTTTTTTATTTTTTTATTTTTATTTTTCCTGAGGCATATGAATGAAGCTACCTGCTTAAAAGAAATCAAATTATTTATATAGTTCTCTTTTTGTTTCTGTTACATTTATACAATGAAAGAACTCAGTGTCATAAGTGAATATTGTAACATGCAAGAGATATACAGCACTAGAAATGTTCTGCTTGTAGAGTCTGGGGCAAACATTCATGAAGTGATTCTAGACTTCCTAGTCAGATGAGACAGATTGATAACACAGCATCTGACTGCCAGCAGGTTGACCAGAGTGGTGCTTGATAACACATCATCTGACTGCCAGGCAGGTTGACCAGAGTGGTGCTTGATAACACATCTGACTGCCAGCAGGTTGACCAGAGTGGTGCTTGATAACAGCATCTGACTGCCAGCAGGTTGACCAGAGTGGTGCTTGATAACACAGCATCTGACTGCCAGCAGGTTGACCAGAGTGGTGCTTGACAACACAGCATCTGACTGCCAGCAGGTTAACCAGAGTGGTGCTTGATAACACAGCATCTGACTGCCAGCAGGTTGACCAGAGTGGTGCTTGACAACACAGCATCTGACTGCCAGCAGGTTGACCAGAGTGGTGCTGGGACACGCTGGAAAGGAATATCAGTAAACTTAAAGGTGCATATCATATGCTTTCAAGACATGTTTATACAGTGTCAGAGTGTGTGAGGAAAACACTAAATTCCCTGATTTAACAAATTTAGTTGATGTGTGGGTTATCAAACGACCTGGTAAATCAGAAAGTGGTTGATTCATCCCCTCACTTGGCAAACTTGTGTAGGTTTCACCTTTGAGCTTCTCCTTGATGTATATCATTTAGTGGTGAACCTGGAGACATGGTGTGGGTCACATCTGGACCAGTAATCAGTAGATACCTTGGGGTGTCTGCTGCAATGGAGGACGGAGTATGCATGGGAATTCCCAGTGTACATAACGTTGATTGTGATAACCTTAATGCCATATAAATGCATCTTCTATAGCACCAGTTACTTCATCAAAATGTTGGGGGGGGGGGGGGGGGGGGGGGGGAGAATCTTCTGTGTGTTGTATAGGCTGTTCTTGATGCCATCTTCTGCATAGTTTTTCCCTTGCTTTGTATCACTTATATTTCTTCAGCATCAGATGGCCAGACCATCTCATTTGTTACTGTTTAATCAATTATATGGTTTTTGAGCCTCTAGTTTTGTTAATTTAATTATTCGCTTTTCTGGTTATTCTGGCAGTTCTTCTGAGGCATCATGTCTCTTTTATGGTATTGTGCTAATCAGTTTTAGTAAGGCTGTGGGTTTGACACTGATACCATTGAGGTTAGCACCAAAACAACTAGTTTTCAGTAGGTGGGACACAAATTTGTTTGTTGACTTTGTACAGGTGGTAGCTATTGGGTGTCACAAAATACGCACTTGTGGCTTGTGCTTTTGTAAACAAGCACTTTTTAATGGCTAGCAGCGGTGTAGTCCTTAGTTTCCTTGCTGCAAGCTGTTTCGTGTGCAACTGGGCACTTGTCTGCCCCTGTCCTGCGTTTTATAACTTCCTTAACATGTCCAAACACAGCAAAGGGAGTTGATTGTCTAAAGTTCACAATTGTGACCATAGATGAATTTTTTTTTTAATTGATTGGAATTGTCAATCCTCTGGGAATTGTCCTTAAACACACACATTACAAGAGGAGGCAGTAGATACTTTTTTCTTTGAAAAGACAATAAATGAAAAGACAGTCCATCTTATACTTGATACTGAAATGTCTTCATTTATGGACGGCCCCTTGTGACTTTGTCAGTCTAATAAAGTAATACCCACGAGGGAAGAAGTTGTCAGTCTTTAAAACAAATGACAAGCCCACTGTGAAAGCAGTCGGGTACAGCTAAATTACTCACTTAAACATCCACATGGATAGCACTCCCAGCTTGCAGGACAATGGAGTGTTTCACATTGTGTAGATGTGAGGGTTGTCTTGCGAAGTCTCTCTGTTGGGAGCTCATTATTATGAATGTTGTAAATGATTGGTTGTATGAGATCTGGGGTGTGATTGATGATAATTGTCTTGATAATTGAGTCATACTTCATTCTAGTCGCGGTGATGATGGCAGATGATATTGAAACTGTGGCTGTATTCTCTTCATGACGTAAGCCAAGATGATGATATTAGATCCAGTTGGGTTACTGTGTATTTTCTGTACATTTGTACGGGACAAGTATGATCACTTTGTCTCTTCATTTTGTTTGTTTGTACATATTGTGTATACGACAGTTATGATTGATAGATTGACTGTTTCCTTAGATTCATGTGTATAAACATTTGCTTTTGTTATTGATATAATTTTTTGAAAACATTATTTCAGGTTTATATTTTCTTTGTCCTTGATAACAATAGCGGCAAATGGCATGTTGTTCACCTTGTTGCAATGTGGCTTTATTGATGCTTTAAACACTTCACAACACTTTATGTACATAGCAATGTGTGTGTGTGCATTTATCGAGCCTGTTCTGAAAATAATTATGCAACCAGGAAATGCTGTATCTATGCCCAGTCAGTTCTGCACATGTAGTGGCTTCAACTTGTCTTGGTACAAAAATCATGTGAGGTCACAGGAAAGCAGTCTGAAGACTCCCCCATCTACGGAATCATACATTTCATCTGTCCTGGGATAGTTAAAATAGGAAGTCTGCATCAGGGCACAATAGTTGCCATATCATTCGGTTTGTGTACAGTCAGTTGCAGAAGCAATATTGCTATCAGCAGTTGTAGCAGTGTTTTGTGTACAAGGAGTTGCTTGTGCTCACTGTATTGTAAATAATGAACATATCTCTGTAGACATTCTGTCCACCGTGACTGACAACCAGTGCACAGCTGCTTTCATCTTTCAACACAGAGCGTGAAATCACTGGTTGATATGATCACATCCTGTATATGATGCTGTCTGTACAGGATTGGCAAGCCAGATTCAGCCTTTTGCAGATCCAATTTTTCTTCAGAAAATTCTTGTGAATAGCATTGAGCCATGGTGACTGTTGCCATACTTTGAACATTGTATTGCATTTATGTAATAAGAAATGTGAAAGGCTTAAACACTAGAAATAATTATTTACTTATATATAGGTTCATTTATAATGGTTCTCCTGCAGCTCCTCATGGTAAATTCCTGTACGTGTTCATAAAATAATGATGACTGTCTGTAAAACATACTTGCAACAAGTGATTAGTAACATCTGATAAATGTTCTTGGTTTGGGGGGTCAGCCAAAATACTTTTTGTGCACATCTTAATTGTTGTGTGTGTGGATAAAAACTTCTTCAGTTGGATTCACCATTGGAGAGTATAGTGGCAGAAACAATAAATTATGTGTTGGCCAGACTAGGCAGGGGTTGAATTTGATTAGCAAAAAGATTAATTTGCTTTGCAAACAGGCAGATTTGGCTTGCCAGTCTGTTAGTAGAAGGCAGGCTTAGTACAGTATGGGCTTCTTGTTGATTGATGTTGGAGGAAAGAGGGAGGGCTGTTGTGATCAAATGAGCTTGGTATTACCTCTAGTATTGTGTGGCTTGAAATACAGCTATGAGTTTGTGTTAAGAAATCTAAACAAATGTTCTGAAAGAAAATGTCAGCTAACCCACTAACAGATTGTTGGGTCACCCCCACCCTGCTGCGTGACCATTCTGTCTCGTGCTAACACTGTCTACCAATCATATTCATGTGAAAGGTCATAATGAAGAATAACATCTAAACTTTTCAGTGGCATTGAGACACATGCTATCTTCTTTGCTTCAACTAGCTGTAAACTCAGGAGGAAAGTTCTGGTTGTTCATCCACATCTGGAGGTTAGGTTTAGTCTTGTCCCAGACCTTGAGTTTGCATGAACATCTGTTTTAAATATCAGGCTTATTTGTGTACAAATAGTTCCTTGCCTCATAGGCAGATGCACTCCAACCTGGAAGGAAAGCTCCCAGTTAGTCACCTCCTTTGACTTTCTTGTTAGGGCCTTTGACTTCCTTGTTAGGGAGGCAGTGGGACTGTTCTGCCCTCCCCCTTCCCATAATGGGGCCTTGAAACCCACACAGGAAACATTGTGTATCAAAGTGGCATGAAGAAACCGAGTACATTTCTAACAAACGGCAGTTTTAATTCATTTGGCTGGAGTATTTACTAAGTTCCAGCTGCCTAACCTCAACAGATACTTCTACCCTTTAGTACACATGTTAAAATGTGTATAGCAGGCCCTGAGACTTGTAATTTGTAACAACATTAAATAAAGTCTCATCTACTTGATTCTTAAACTGAAATGCTAGCTGCTGATGTGTTGTTGAGACAGAACCCTAATGTTGAGGCAGGCAGACTAACCTACACTGCGCTAAATATTCAGGACCAGGCATGTGTGATATTTGTTGTATCATGTTTTTTATGAGATTTGTCAGTTAGTGCATTGGTTTGTTTACTTAATGATGGGAAACTTCTCTCCAAACCATAGAATGTTAAAACTTCCCTGAGCTTACTGTAATAGTTCTTGTTTGTCAGATTGTTCAGTTCTATTTGTAATCGCATGAATCCAGTTAAAATCAGTCGCAATCTGGGTTATCACTGGTCATGTTAATCAAGACATCTCTCATCTATGACTAAACACTTGGTCACATTTATCCTAGCAATCTGGAGCCCTGAGAATAGTTTGCAGAATTACTAGAACAGATGATTACAACAGACCTGACAGTTTGTCAGGCTAGGATTATGTTACAAGGTCAAATGTGTGTGAAGCACTGCCTATATTTCATGCACTAGTTTTTGTTCAGTTAATGTTGTACATTTGTAAAGGTCAATTAAAATATGAACTCATGCCACGGTGGTCTGACTTTGTTGCTGGTGTTGTTAGACAACCTTTGGTCTGGCTGTGTTGCTGGTGTTGTTAGTCAACCTTTGGTCTGGCTGTGTTGCTGGTGTTGTTAGTCAATCTTTGGTCTGGCTTTGTTGCTGGTTTTGTTAGTCAACCTTTGGTCTGACTTTGTTGCTGGTGTTGTAGTCAACCTTTGGTCTGGCTGTGTTGCTGGTGTTGTTAGTCAACCTTTGGTCTGGCTGTGTTGCTGGTGTTGTTAGTCAATCTTTGGTCTGGCTTTGTTGCTGGTTTTGTTAGTCAACCTTTGGTCTGACTTTGTTGCTGGTGTTGTTAGTCAACTTTTGGTCTGGCTGTGTTGCTGGTGTTGTTAGTCAACCTTTGGTCTGGCTGTGTTGCTGGTGTTGTTAGTCAATCTTTGGTCTGGCTTTGTTGCTGGTGTGTTAGTCAATCTTTGGTCTGGCTTTGTAAGTCAATCTTTGGTCTGACTCAGGTCTTGGTGTATTTAAAACTTTCACCGCTTTTCTTGATTACCTCTTAAATGACAAATTAATCATTTCTTGTTGTGACCAACAAAAAGAGTTGCAATGACAGATTGTGACTCCAGGAATGAAATGGTGGAAGTATTCCTGTTGAAAGACTTTGGCTTCATGGACCTAATCAGTCAGTTTGCACATGGCGAGATATATTCTTTCCTTGCTCGTATGAGTGATGTAAATGTGTCATGTTTGTTTACAGCATAATTCTAATATTTGCCCATCGTTGACACATCCAGACCTCATATGTCAAGCCATTTTTCAGCAACATTTATATAATGGCTTCATCAATCCGATCCTCAGGCATTGCCCATAGAGGACCTGTCCAAGCCAGCTGCATGCGTACAGGTGAGCCCTAAAGGGGTGCAGATCATGGGCATTCCCCATCACCAAAGGAGGCTTTTATAAATGCAGAGTCAATAGATAGTGTTCTAGTACTGGGCTCACTCAAGGAATACTTAACCTCACATCTATATACATTGAGCCTTCCCATTATTACGGCTGCACTCGTAACAATCTGCGATCTCCTGCAGCATGAATCAGTTCGTGTGCCGACACACCTCCATGCCAAGCAATAAGATTGTTGAGAATCTTCTCTCGTTATCTTCCTCTATCCCTCCTTCCACAACATGTTCTATTTTCCCTCTTCTCATAACATGGCCGAAAAATGATGACTGTCTCCTTCTGACGTTTGAAGTAAGTTGTCTTCAGGCTCCCGCCTTTTTCAAAACCTCTTGGTTGCTCTTTTTGGCTGTCCAAGGTATTCTAAGCATTCTTCTGTAAAACCACATCTCTGAGGCCTCAAGAAATTGTTTGGTCTACCTACCAATTGTCCAGAACTCACAGCCATGTTAAAACTGGATGTATAGCAAGCAAGAATTCTTTTTTCTAACCTTCAATGACAAAGATATATTGCATCTACAGCCCTAGTTTAAACCATAGCTTGTCATTTAGTAGGATAAGTTATTAGTTAGATTATCTTCACAGCACCCCGGACACGTCCACAGGCGCTCCTGGGATAAATATATTCATCAGAAGAGTTTTCGTGGTGGTAATAGTGAAGGCACCGCTAGCTTCTTGAACTGTCCTGCCTGAAGAGTGAGCTGTAAATGCTCGTATAACAGACCCATCTGTGAAGATCACCACATCTGTCTCATCTGACTTGTCACTGATGAGAACGCATACCTCGGCATTAACAGCAGCTGGATTCTGCTGCAGACAACTTCTATCGAGCGTCACAACACAGGAGAATGTGAGACTGGGCGCTTTAGACGATGGTATCCATTCCTCACCTGGATGGATGTTTGTAAGGCTGCAAACCAGCATGATGTCATCCTCTGCCTCCCCAGCCATGATTTGCCCCTTTTCTTGAAGAGCACGTGGTGCAAAGGGTGCTTCAGATCTGAGCTTATCTTGAGGTATGCACGAGCCCTCCAGATCTTGAATCTGTAGTTCATGGTAGGGAAGTCAAGTAGGTACCTCATTGCTACACAAGAAGTGTCTCCACTGCACTCCAGAATAATGCGCAATGCTTAATTTTACACCTTCTCAAGTCTTTCGAGTATGGCTGACAGTGAGGATGGCAAGAGCATATTCGATGGGAGAAAGGACAAGTCCCTGGAACAGAAGCAGAAGCAGTCTCTGCTCAGTGTTAGCGGCGGCCAGGACCCTCATTGCTGACAGGCATGTTCTTTGAAGGATAGGCTGCAATTAAACCCCACTCCGAGGTATGTCATCAAATTTGTTCTTGTTAAAATGTCCTCGCTGCTTTCCACTGCTAGTAAGTCTGCCTTCACTATATGCTTGTTCAAGGAGAACCATGTTACTGAGGCCTTCGAAGGGTTGACTTGAGAATCTACACACAAGGAGGAGATACGATCAAGTTCACTCTGCATTGAATTGGCGATTTCTTCCATGGCGGTTTACCAAGACGTCTTCAGCAAATGACAAGGTCCTGCCACTCCCGTGCAACTGCAGCTCAGTTATCAGCACTGTGTACATGTTGAATAGACTGGAGACTGCGGAGAACCTTGAGGCAATCCTGGACTGATGGTTATCGGTTCTGAGGACCAACAACCACACCTGAGTATCACCTGTCTCTGAAAAAGTGCTGCGGCTACCCAGTGAGTGATGAAGGGAGATACTTGCAGTTGGAGGAGTATGTGCACCAAGTATTCAAATGGTATTCTGTTGTACGCATCCTTTAAGTCTAGTGCAGCTGCACATGTCTCGTCTCTCATCTGAAAACCTTCAAAGACTTCACAGGCAAAGACTGCTGCATTGAGCCATGTCTCTTTGTTTCGTCTGTATCCCCCAAGTGTGGATGGTAACCTGCCATGCTTTTCCAAGTCATCAGCGAGTCTACGTGCTACAGTTTTCTACAGAAGCTTGCCTGTAGTGTTCTGCATGGTGATGATTCTGTAGCCACTGTTTTTGGAATGGTCTTTATTTGGTTTTGGCAATGGTAGTAGGTAGCTGTGTAGCCACTCCTCTCTGATTTGACCACTTCTGATGCTGACATTGAACTCTCCTGCAAGTTCTGACATATT
The DNA here is from genome assembly GCA_905116865.2 of Candidula unifasciata. Classification (NCBI taxonomy): domain Eukaryota; kingdom Metazoa; phylum Mollusca; class Gastropoda; order Stylommatophora; family Geomitridae; genus Candidula; species Candidula unifasciata. Next base: position 161,479 of record CAJHNH020000013.1, read on the forward strand.
GCCCTCTGACATCTGCAGCATGTCAGCACACTGGATGCCGTCAGGGCCTGGTGAGGTGTTGGACGATTTCTTGAGTGTTGTCCTTATAGTCTCAGTTGTAATACTGTAATCGTCACTTAGCTCTGCTTTTTTTTTATAAAACTCTGAAAGTGTTGACTTAACTCCCAGTCTGGCTGCCTCATCTTTCTGGTCGGTCTGGTCCAAGTATCGCTGAAGGAGAGCCTATCCTTTATCTGCATCAGATTTCTGCCATGTCCGATTTGTGCTTTGAAAGTCTGGGATACCCTGACGTCGTGTGATGCCATTCATTGTCCGATGAAGTCGCCAAAATGTGGTAAGACAGACCCTTCAGAGCACACCTTTGTACAGTAATCATCCTATTTCTTATTCTTGACCTGCTTTGCGCATAGCTTGAAAGCCATCATTGTCTTATTGACTTTACCTTTCAGGTCACTCCGGAAGCTACTCTTCCTGGCCTTCTGCTACACCTTGACGGCCTGCCTTTTTTCCAACCACTTCATCCCACCACCGTGGCTGAGTCCATTTCTTTCTCTGTCTGCAGGAGGCATTTACTTTGCAGCGTCTAACTTTGCTGATGGCAAAGTAGGATACTTAAGTCAACAGACGTTTGAACTATAGCTTGTCATTTAGTAGGATACTCAGTCAGCAGACTTCAGTGATTTGCCATTTGTTTTCTGAGGACGTTTTCACCTAGGCACTAGGGTGGATTGATGAGTGCCAGAAATTTCTGATACAACTCTGAGGATCACCAACTCCAAGATCCCCCGCCTGCCCGGGGACTTATGCATGGCACACAACATGGACGTGTGCCAGCAGTCTTGCATAAGGAACCATCAAACAGCCTGGTGGCGCATGAGGTGAGGTATACACAGCACAATGACTTTGCCAAAACTGAAATCAACGGACCAAACAAGTATATAACTGGATACAGATGCTTTGAATGACTGCAAAGTCAGTTCTTTCACTCTGCTAAACCTCTTGAAGACTTTTGGCCTTTAAGACCCAACAGGTGCCATACCTATGGCAGTGATAAATGAATGTGCTGTATTTCATCAGTCCTAAGCTTACAGCTCTCTAACTATATTTACTAGCCAACATATAGTATTGAAAGTAAAATACTATAATAAATGATGAAAGGTATAAATACATTTATTTATTGCAATTCAATTCAAATGTCTGTGCAAGAAACATAACCAATACCTGACCTGGCCCAGTGACATGATGACATAATACAGACACATAAAAACATTTGTAACAAAATGTGACACTTCATCAGAAACCAAACAATGTGCGATTAGTTTAAAATGGCCTAAATGGGTCAGTATGGACTAAACTCCCCACAGAATTAACATAATATGGCCAAAGTGAACTGTTTCATAGCAATTACCACATACACACACACACAAAAAACAGCATATAATATAGGAAAGAGAAACAAAAATTTGATCAAAGTTTTCAGTTGGGTTTCTCTTCCACCTATAAAACAGACCAGAAGAAGATTTCCCATGGCACGCCACTGACCAGCTATCTGATACACATGTTGAGTCCTGAAGTGAGTTTCTTCTCTGACTTTGCCTGAGATTTGCCAGTTTGTTTTTCTACAGCGAAACATTTCCACAGCCGAATGGTCTCGTCTGCCGCTGCACTGGCCACAGTTGTCCCGTCAGGTGACATTGTCATACACAAGATACGGGAAGAATGACCTGTTTGTTTAGAGAATAGAGAACAGTGAATGTCACCATCAAACTAAGACTAATTACTTTTATTAGTGTTTTCAATCTAGGCTGACAAAAATCAGCTTCATATATGTTTCTGAGTATTCTGATATGAATGGCAATGAATGAGCCGACAGACATGCAAGTGATGCTCACGTTGGAAACAGATGAGCAATCAACAGGGCTAATACACTGAATGCCCTCAGAGAGGCGAATCAAGTGAATCTGCAAGCTAACAAGACTTCCCGAACATAACATCAAAAAGGGGGTGTAGCCAGAAAATAGCGCTATATCAGTAAACCAACACAGGACTGGTGTCATAAGCCACTACACGCTGAGGGAGATACTGAGGACGGGATCTGAGCACTTATGGACTGGATGGTTTGATGTGCGATTATGATAATCTGTTGACTAACTAACTATCAGTGTTTGTCATCAGTGTGTGCCTAGTAGCACACATGCTGTGGATGAACAAAACACCAGGGCTGGCGTCTGAAACCATTTCCCACTTGTGCCCGAACGAGTTCAAACAGTTTTAAAAACATGTCAGATAAGTTGCCATCTTCACACTAAAAGATGTACAGGTTTAAAAAAAAAAAACTTCACGGATTTATTTATTTCACAATTCATGTGGCCCCATGGTTCATCATGGTTTCAAAAAAAATGATGAACATTTTCAAAATTGACATATTAAGTGCATATTTGGAAACTACATGCATTTCTTTACTGATCTGATGTCATTTAAAATAAGAGTGTCATTTTGTTCAAGTTACATGCATCTTTATGTATCCAACCTTCACAAAATTCTCCTTAGCAACAATGTTTACATCTGAATACACTGACTTATTCAACAAAAGGGTAGCTTACTCTCATAACGTGACCTATACCTTCAACACGTGTTACCTATTCTCTGTTATTTTGTGTAATGTGTCCCATACATTTGAGCTTTCTGTGTGCTTTTACAGGTGTGTTTGGTTGAACTAGTGTATAAGCATGGGAAACAAAAAGAAATCTAGTAGCTCTGTTGAAAGAAAATTTTGAGATGATAAAAAATACTGGTTCACTTAGTAACGATGAAGTAACTGAGCAACCAGTTATCAATAATTAGAATATATGCCCATATATAAACAACATGAGGTTGCAAGAGCACTATCTTTCCAATAAACATGAGGTTGCAAGAGCACTATCTTTCCAATAAACATGAGGTTGCAGGAGCACTATCTTTCCAATAAACATGAGGTTGCAAGAGCACTATCTTTCCAATAACCATTACAGAAGTCCTCAGAGTTTATTTATTCTCATGAATTTGGGTCTACTATTAAGCTTTTATCAAGCACTGTAATGGGTGTAGTCAAAACAGTTTGTCGTGTCAACTGAATAAAGATTCACAAAGCGGATTATCACATGGAATCACAGTAAGATGTAGTTGTATGAATTGGAATATTCTGTTCTGGAAGAGGCAGTTTATAGTTCTGTGGCATATCTGAGTAAGGGTGCATCATCAGCAATACAACTATCTGAAAACCTTGGAGTGTGGTGGATATTTCACAGAGAAAAGGTGCAAAGAGGAGGACATACATTGTATAAACTCGTTTTAAGTTGAAGAAAACCCCAGATGAGATACAAATGCCCCCTAGATAGCACAGAAGCCAGAGTGGTGTTATGTACACCCCTGGCGGACATTGGCAGTCATTTTATAAGTAAAATTTAGACCCAAAAAATTGTGTTTTTTTTTTTAATAGCTTTTCCGCAAATCCTGTGTTTTTTGTCAACTTCCCAAATGTAACAGCTTGAGCGCCTAATGTCTGACTGGCCAGAAATTAGCCATACATTTTTGTATGCACATGATTCAGAGCCTAGAACATCCTGCAATAAACATATGTGTCAAATGTAACAGCTTGAGCACCTAATGTCTGACTGGCCACAAATTAGCCAAACATTTTTGTGTGCACATGATACAGAGCCTAGAACATCCTGTCATTAACATGTGTCAAATGTGATGGTTAAGAGTGAAATGGTTGATAAGATTTCATCTTAAACAAACATACACTATTTTTAGTATAACTGCGGCAATATTGGAAATTAATTTGCATAAACTTTTCAGATTTTCCAATAAATCATAATTTGCAAACCACTAGAGTCAAACTATATAGTTAAATGAGTCATAATGCAATAGGTCCCATTTTAGGGTTTCTAGGGTGGGAAGGGGTCTACCTTAATCTTCTCTCACTCTGTTGATTCCAATGTCGTGTATAGGTTTTTTCACTATCTATTACTTTATTTTATTACAAGCAGCCCTTGTTGTACTGTTTCAAATTGCATGCAGTCATTATTCTACATCTGTTAACCATTATGTGTATAGGAGAGAGAAAGAGACATGCTGATAGCTGTCAAACAAAACAACTCACCAACAAGATCTACAACTTTGGTCATGGCTGGGTACTTCCAAATGCGCAGGTGGTTTAGAGCGTACCCGTGCCCAGAAATCAACTCTTTGTGTTCTTGTGACCACAGCACTGAGCATACCTGGCAAGTCAGAACTGAATTTATATCACAGGAACATATTTTTCTTAAAGAAGCATTCTAAACTTCACATAATCATTGCTTTTCTCCAGAGGAAACAAGGGTTAAAAATAAGGACATGAGAAATGTTACAATTATATATACCTGAGCTTTTCCCCTGCCTTGAGCCATACTGAATATATGGTGGCTGCCAGATTACAGCCCAAGAGGCAGCTGATGGGTTTTGTTCATGTCAGACCGATCCCCTTTACTTGGCCAAATATTCTCTTTGTTCCCACAGTTCTATCATGTGAGCCAAAAACATTCCTGCCTCAATGAAGTTTGGAACATATCACAACAGGACCCCCATGCTGGCTCCCTCACACCTCGGCACCATATCTTGTACATGGAAATACATAATAGAATGACATACATCCCACCTGCAGCACCCACCAGGGGGTGATGAATGACACCTGGATTCCAGCAATGTCTGCTCTCAGATTTTGCTGCATTGGTTCATTCATACTTCACACAACATATCGTTGCTTGCAAAAACACCATGAAAAAAACAGATGAAGACAAGAGGGAAGTAAGAGTGGAGATGGCACAAACTTGTGCCTGATTTTACATTAATCTTCAGATTATCATCATTGTGCACCTGACAAGTCCATAAACGTCAGGATCCTATTTTCAATATATGACTTGGCATGTAGTGATTGAAAACACTGAATAATAATATTGATTATAATTGTATAAGCCAGCAAGAAAAAGGTTTCACAACAGAGGAAAGTCCTGTTTTGGGAACAATCCTATAAATGTAAACCCTCAGTTCTGCTCTAAATGAAACACAGAAAAACTAGGACAACATCCTAGACATCTGCAACTGACCTGAGACTCTGTATCATAAGCTCCCACAGATGTTCCTGACTGAACATTCCACAGACGAATGTGCCTATCTGCAGTTCCACCACCTGTTGCAAGAAGGTATGGTTGCCAAGGACACCACGCCATAGCCTGTACAAACAGAGAAAAACATGCTGTATCAGTTTTGTGGAAAACAGCAGACATTCACTAGCTGATGATCCAACCTCACAGTGCCATGATGTGATCCAAACTCACGAGGCCAAGACCTGATCCAACCTCATGAGGCTATGATCTGATCCAACCTCATGAGGCTATGACCTGATCTAAACTCACGAGGCTATGACTTGATCCAACCTCACAGTGCCACGAAATGATCCAACCTCATGAGGCTATGATCTGATCCAACCTCACGAGGCTATGACTTGATCCAACCTCATGAGGCTATGACCTGATCTAAACTCACGAGGCTATGACATGATCCAACCTATGAGGCTATGACCTGATTTAACCACACAGTACTTGGACCTGTTCCAACCATAGTGCTATGACCTGATTTAACCACACAGTACTTGGACCTGTTCCAACCATAGTGCTATGACCTGATCCAACCACATAGTGCTATGACCTGATCCAACCACACAGTGCTATGACCTGATCCAACCTCACTGTGCTATGACCTGATCCAACCTCACAGTGCTATGACCTGATCCAACCTCATGAGGCTATGACCTGATCCAACCTCATGAGGCTATGACCTGATCCAACCTCATGAGGCTATGATCTGATCCAACCTCACGAGGCTATGACTTGATCCAACCTCATGAGGCTATGACCTGATCTAAACTCACGAGGCTATGACTTGATCCAACCTCACAGTGCCACGAAATGATCCAACCTCATGAGGCTATGATCTGATCCAACCTCACGAGGCTATGACTTGATCCAACCTCATGAGGCTATGACCTGATCTAAACTCACGAGGCTATGACATGATCCAAACTATGAGGCTATGACCTGATTTAACCACACAGTACTTGGACCTGTTCCAACAATAGTGCTATGACCTGATTTAACCACACAGTACTTGGACCTGTTCCAACCATAGTGCTTTGACCTGTTCCAACCATAGCGCTATGACCTGATCCAACCACACAGTTCTATGACCTGATCCAACCTCACAGTGCTATGACCTGATCCAACCTCACGAGGCTATGACCTGATCCAACCTCACGAGGCTATGACCTGATCCAACCTCACAGTGCTATGACCTGATCCAACCACACAGTGCTATGACCTGATCCAACCACACAGTGCTATGACCTGATCCAACCACACGAGGCTATGACCTGATCCAACCACACAGTGCTATGACCTGATCCAACCACACAGTGCTATGACCTGATCCAACCACACAGTGCTATGACCTGATCCAACCACACAGTGCTATGACCTGATCCAATCACACAGTGCTATGACCTGATTTAACCACACAGTGCTTTGACCTGATCCAACCACACAGTGCTATGACCTGATCCAACCACACAGTGCTATGACCTGATCCAACCACACAGTGCTATGACCTGATCCAACCTCACGAGGCTATGACCTGATCCAACCACACAGTGCTATGACCTGATCCAACCACACAGTGCTATGACCTGATCCAACCACATAGTGCTATGACCTGATCCAACCTCACGAGGCGACAGCCTCATCCACTATCATAGATCTATGATCTCCACTGCACACTTGTATGGCAGCATCAGTTTTGAACTTTTACCTTCAGTAACAGCGAGAGTAGATGAAGTAGATGTTTCAGTAAAAAGTTCACAGTGGAAGTAATCAGTGCTTGGTCTTATCTAAAATGTTCCTGCCATGTTCAGGGGGATTGGAACTGGTCACATCTCAATGTGCCATGACTTGTACATAATATTTTACACATACACAGCAGTTTCAGCCATTGGCTCACCTTGAATTTATCAGCTGGACAGGCCAGGATCTGACAAATTCAAACTCTCGACCCCTCAATTTGATCGCTAATATCATATTTCTGTCCAATCAAATGAAAATCCATAAAGATGAGTAGTTGCCATGGTCACTTACCTTGACCGCAGCTTGATGATCAGTGAAGGTGTACAGAGGCGTACTTCCAGCATTTGAACCAAACTGATTGCTCCAGATGTTGACCAGATTGTCATTGCCACCGCTGGCCAGATGGCGTCCATCTGGGGACCAGCGCAACCCACATACTTCTTGAGTGTGATGTTCTAAAGTAGCAATCTGGTGCTGTGCTATTCGAACATCATGATGATGTATTGCACCTGTGCGCGACCCACTAGAACAAAAAACACAAACTGATTACTAACTACATCCTGAAACTTTAAGGTCAAATCAGATTTGGGGCAGAACTACAACATTTCCAGCGGCGTCCGTGGCTAAGGCGTTGCGAGTCCGACTCGTAAGCCAGCATACCGCGATCGAAACCCACTGCAGGCTTCGTGGATTTTTGTCGTGGTATGGGACGTCGCAGGTCGACCCAGCCTAAAATGGGTACCAGGATGGGCTGTCCTGGGAAAGTAAAGGCAGCCGGCGTAATGCTGACCACATTACCCACCGAGTGCTGATGGTCTGTAAAAATATGGGACGCTCTGCCCATATGCCCGATGCGCCGAAAGGCGTGAAAAGGGATCTTTACTTTACTTTACTTTTACAACATTTCCACCTACAAACATTCACTGCCTGGTGCCTGGAGGGTGGTATATTCATCCTTTCTAAAACTGATGGCAGCCTTTACAGTGCTTGCAGGCTGAAGGCCAAACCCAGGATTTAAAAGTTACTTATCAGAGAGCTGTTGTTTGCAGATGATGCTGCAATAACCTCCCACTCAGAGGAGGAGCTGCAATGTTTACTATCTGCCCTTGCTGATGCATGCTGTGAATTTGGACTAACAGTCAGCAAAAAGAAGACAAAGGTTATGGCGCAAGGTGTTTAATGATAGTCCAACAGTCTACATTGACGGTGAAGAGCTGGAGACAAAAGACCATTTCATCTATCTGGGTTCCACAGTGAATAGTAAACTATCGCTGGATCAAGAAATCAACACCAGGATAGGTAAGGCAGCAACAACAATGAGCAGATTGACAAAGAGAGTTTGGGAGAACAGAAAGCTCACAATTGAAACAAAACCCCTTGTCTATCAGGCTTGTGTTCTCAGTACTCTGTGTTATGGCTATGAGACTTATTAGCACCTGGAGAGACGGCTCAAATGCTTTCACATGCGATGCTTAAGAAGAATACTTGGCATTAAGTGGCAGGACAAGATCACAAACACTGAGCTACTGGAAAGAGCAGGTAACTACAACAGTCTTTTCATTGCTCAATCTCTGAAGGCTCAGGTGGCTGGGTCACACCTGGAGAATGGCAGAGTCCCTAAGGTAAATTAAAGACGGGCAAAAGATGTCGAGGCCGACCTCTACTACAGCATAAAGATGTGTGCAAGCAAGACAATTGTTTTTGTGACTGACAAAACTCATAACATTGAGGACTGAAATGCAATGGAGTCCGGTGGTATCACAGTTCAGGTAGGTATGAACACACCCCGCCACAATAAAAGCCCCTGGTTCTTTCATAATATCCTACCTGAGATGCAGCACAGGACAGTCCAAACTTTTAGAGGGTGGTAAGACTCGGTTTCACAGCTTTCTGATGCTTTTACGACCCCAAAACATCTAGAACTGGCCCTAACGCCAATCTACCCAAGTCCCATGAGAGAGTGCAGCCTAGGTCCCATGACTGCATGCAGCCTATCTACCACCTCCTGAAATATTAGACTGTCCCATGACCTGTGGATTTTCCTTGTTTGGTGTAGGATATTAAGAAAGCACTGAATACCCTGGTTGCTAACTTTAGTAATTATAATCATCTGAACACTGTACAGTTGCAGATAGTACTCTCACTTATCTTGATCTTCTTGTACCTTGTGGTGTCAAGGTGAAGTATAATTTACAGGAACATGCCGGTTTGTGACTCCATAAATGGGGATTCCCAAGACTCTGTTATTCCCTCTGCTTATCTTTTTCATGGGCGGCCTCTTCACTTCCTGCCTGGTCTGTTTATCTCTGCTTGTTGTATACTGTCTGCTGGCATCCTTGTTATATAGTCAAACCATCTCTCTCTCTCTTGTTGTACCCCACTAGGACATCACACAAGCGATAGACACCCGGTGACACAAAGTGCTACCATATGGATTAGGATCACCCATGGAGAGGTCCCAGAAACCCCTTTCAGCCGTTAGGCCATATTTATGGCCTGGCTATATTTAGGGCCTCCGGCAAAAGCCAGGGTGGAGCTTCTAATAATGAAAAACTTCATCCCACATGGGGAGGAATAGTTAAGCAAACAATATGCCAAACCTTCTTCTTTCTAATCCAGACTCGAGACCAGAAATGGTAGATACCTTTTGTACATGAAAAAACAACAAAACATCAAGATAAAAACAATACAGACAGATACCTTGAGAGGACATAGCTGTTCCATGATAGGCTACCCACACGTGTTGCATGTCCTGTCATAGAGCGAATCAGCTTC